>JAMZEH010000074.1:729724-779724 GCA_024699665.1 Ostrea denselamellosa | reverse complement strand
TTAGAGCAAAAGCCCGTAGGACCTGTAACTCGAGCAGGAAAAATTCATGGAGAGATTTTGTTTCCAAATTAAATTCACACATTCCTATTAATAAAGTTTGGAACGCAATTAAAAAGATTAAGGGCAAAAATATAAATAAACAATTCCACCATTTGAAAGTTAATAATGCCACAATTACTGATATCACAGACATATCTAATAGCATTGCAAATGCTATATCCAAAAACTCATCCACAGAACATATGTCTGCTAAATTTATTGACGTTAAAAACAGAGAAGAACGGAAACATTTGAATTTTACTTCTGATAATTTAGAAAATTACAACAAACCATTCTCCATCGATGAATTAAAACACTCTTTATCAAAATCGCATGACACTGCTGTAGGTCCAGACGAAATACACTATCAAATACTTAAACATCTTCCAGAAAGCAGTCTTCAATGTCTTTTATCAATATTTAATAAAATTTGGGAAACAAGCAATTTTCCAAACTCTTGGAAAGAAGCTATTATTATTCCTATTCCAAAACCGGGGAAAGATCACAGTGATCCCTCAAATTATCGCCCTATTGCTCTAACAAGTTGTATTTGTAAAACCATGGAAAGAATGATCAATGACAGGCTTGTCTGGTTTCTGGAGTCAAAACACCTGCTTGCTGATATTCAGTGCGGCTTCAGAAGCCAGAGAAGTACCTTAGACCACCTTGTCAAACTTGAAGCATTTATTCGTGACGCTTTTATAAACAATGAACATGCTGTATCAATTTTCTTCGATTTGGAGAAAGCATATGATACTACATGGAGACATGGAATTTTAAAAGATCTCCACAATATGGGGTTAAAAGGTAATTTACCAATATTTATATCGAACTTTTTGAAAGAACGTCAATTTAAAGTTCGCTTGGGTTCCACATATTCCAACTTGTGCAACCAAGAAAATGGTGTTCCACAAGGAAGTGTTTTATCAGTAACATTATTCAGTATTAAAATTAATAGCTTAGCACAAGTTCTTAGAAATGATGTTGAAGGCTGTCTGTTTGTAGATGACTTTGGCATCTCATATCGTTCAAAAAACATGGCAAGTATTGAAAGACAATTACAACTTTGTCTAAATAAAATTCAAGACTGGGTAGATAATAATGGTTTTAAATTTTCGAAAACAAAAAACACTGGTGTTCATTTTTGTCAAAAACGTGCACATCATCTTGACCCAGAACTTAAATTAAATGGAACACCAATCAAAATAGTAAAAGAATTAAAATTTTTAGGAGTCATCTTTGATAGTAAATTATCCTTTGTTCCACATATTAAGATGCTTAAAACTAAATGTTCTAAAGCACTTGATATTTTAAAGGTTGTCGGCAATACTCATTGGGGTGCAGACAGAAAAGTTTTACTTCAACTTTATAGATCTCTAGTCAGATCCACGTTGGACTATGGATGCATAGTCTATGGATCTGCTAGAAAATCGTATCTCCAAGCCTTAGATGCAGTACACAATCAAGGTATACGTATCTGTTTAGGAGCTTTTCCAACTTCTCCTATTGATAGCCTTTATGTAGAGGCAAATGAACCCTCACTTCAAAACAGACGTATAAAATTGAGTCTTCAATATATAATAAAACTTCGTTCCAATCCAAAACATCCGTCATATAACTGTGTGTTCAACCCGAAATTTCAAACTAAATATAATGAAAAGACCAAAGTTATTATTAAGCCACTGGGATTGAGACTTCAAAAACATATTGCAGATTCTAAAATAGATTTAAATGTTATTTCTGAATTACAAATTCCGAATATCCCACTTTGGGACTTATCAAAACCTACTGTTAATTTAGATTTGTCGGAAAATAAAAAGTCCGACACAAATTCACTGGAATTTATTCAGAAGTTTAATGAATTGAGACAAAATTTCTCTACACATAATGAAATTTATACTGATGGTTCAAAAGACAAAAATAAAGTTGCTTCCGCTGCTGTCCATGGAAATGATACTTTTTCAGTACGTTTACCGGACAATAGTTCAATTTTCACTGCAGAAGCGAAAGCTCTTCAATTAGCAATGAATTTTATAAAGCTTTCAGAACACAAGAAACATGTTATATATTCTGATTCTCTTTCCTGCCTTCAAGCGATCAAAAATTGTAAAACTGACCATCCTTATGTTTATAACATTTTGAAAGAATATTCATTCCTGAAAAGTCAAGGACATAACATTATTTTTTGTTGGATTCCAAGCCATATTGGCATACGTGGTAACACGAAAGTTGATACTGCCGCAAAACAGGCATTACAGTTGCCAATTACAAATTATCGAATCCCTTACTCAGATCTTAAATCTTTAATACGAGAATATGTTATACAGTTGTGGCAAACGGATTGGAATGAAAAAGTAGAAAACAAACTACATGATATAAATCCTATTGTTAACAAAACGACGAATACTAATCTTAAACGTCGAGACGAAGTCGTTATTACTAAATGTAGAATAGGACATTCGCGGATGACACACTCGTTCCTTCTTGAAAAAGAGGATCCACCCGAGTGTGTTTTCTGCCAATGTCCTTCAACAGTTAAGCATATTTTGTTGGAATGTGGAGATACTGCTCTAATTAGATTAAATTATTTTGATACCCGATCTATGAAAGATCTTTTTACAAATGTGAATCTTAATACAATATTGGGATTTCTTCGTGAAACTGGTTTTTATCAAATGTTTTGAGTTGATTATGCGAAATTATAATTATATCAGGATGGTTTTATATACACAGTGATAGTGATATTTGAGTGATATATTTTTAACATGTTTGCAAATAAGTTTTTGTTTTAGATATATTTTTATGTCCGTCGGATGGGACGTTAAATGGTGCCCCGTGTCAAGGATCACAACCCCCTTGGCACGCAAAAGATCGTTTCCCTGATTTTCGAACAAGAGCAGGCTCATTGGGGGCCGTCAGGGAAACTACAACACTCTAAACTAAACATTTTACAGTCAGTTAACCGCCGTAAAATGGCTGAAATACTACCAAATCAGCGTAAAACTTTAAATAATCAATCAAATATATTTCTACTTTTATATCACGCTTTTTCATTTATATAGAGTAAGCCGCAGGATAGCTGTAAGATTGCTCAAGCGGCTATAAACAATAAATAATCAATCAATCAATCATATTTTCTCTAATTCAAACATTATAATAATAGACAAAGAATAAATAAAATGTTTATGTTTACCGGAAAGTAGTAAGGATGGAATTCTCTGCATTTTCGAAACTGTCCAAAGGTTCCTCGTCAATCATGATTGCTAACGGCCAGTTTGAATCCATGGCCGGCGAGTAACTGACTGAGGTGCCGCAGTTGAGCTGGCTCTAAAGAGACATGGAGAGGATTACTTTCCTTTGTACTTCGATAATTTAGTTTGAACATAAATTTAATTTAACTTCATAAAAATCAGTTAGTCTTTGAAACCAAATAAAACATTGATGTACATCATTCCAATTATACGTATATAAAATGTTAAGAAGAAACGAGAAACTATATCGGCATATCAAGCCAAAGAAAGATAACTCTTGTAAAAGCTGTTATACTCACCGCTTTGGTAGGCCTTCCATTTCCAACTCCTCCCCCATCTTCAACCACATTTGTTCAAACTCGCTGAATGAATTTGCTGAGTTTGTGGAGTCACTGTCAGGAGAAAAAATAAATACTGTAATCAGACCCATACTGAATTCTAAAAATTCCATTTCTAGTTCTTCACCCATCAAGCTTAGAAAAAAAAACTCAAACTATGTAATATATATATATATAGAGAGAGAGAGAGAGAGAGAGAGATATAAGTAAAAAAATATTTTTTAAAAATTGTTCTGCTTACAGAATGTCAAGAAATTTTTCTGCCATGATCAGATTTTTTGTCAATGATAATTTCTGTTTGCAAACTCCATTTATATATAATTTCGGGTGGACGTTGTGGGTGATGATTGGGTCTTTGGAGTTTCTTAACACAAATTTCGTAACACTATAATTGATGGATTGAGTAATGACCGAGAGTGCCCCTATTGATCATATTTATCATCTGCACCCCTTTTAGTCACGTTTGAAAAATACCGCCCGGTTGTCCAATTAATACCTGCGAGTAGTAAGGGGTATAGTCTGGGGTCTCTTTGGGGTCAATGACGTCACGACCCATCCCATAGCCCATCCCATAAAGCCGTCTGGGGTCACCCATCCCATAAAGTCATCTAGGATGACCCATCCCCTCTATCGTTACTATATAAATTCTAATTTTTTCACAGCCGAATTTTGGTGTTCGTCGAAGAGTCGTCATCTTCTATTAGTAAGTTATAAACACATTGTAATACTAATACACAAAGTTCTTTCTTGTCTCTACATCAGTATTTATTATAAACTTTATTACCAACAGTGAGAACATCTTGATAATAAGTTCTATATTTCTTTGGCATAATTTTAATTCTTGAATATCAATAGTTATGTGTACAAGATTTCACACATTTTAAGTACGATACATGATCTGCGCACACCGTCTAACATAAAAAGCACACAGAAAGAAAAAATATTTCACTTTCAAATTATTGTGAAGTTTTTTTCACTTCCATTTTTTAATGTAATCTTGTACATAATTCACTAGCATTGAAGTTTGAAGTAGGTCAACTCGAAGAGAGTCGACCAATTCTGACAGTGCCCCAACACCGTTTGGAGGGGATACTGGGTGTCTTCACATGTTTTGGAATATGTTGATGTCACTTGATCACATCCTGATGACGCTGTGGAATGCGCGAATGCAGCTTGAAGCGGAGTTAAGGTGTGATCAGGTGACGGTAGGAAATCGATAAACTCTGGAGACGCAGGGCTATACGTTGGTACCACCTGCGCACACCCCGATGACGCTGTAGAATGTGCAAATGCAGCTTGATGCGGAGTTAAGGTGTGATCAGGTGACGGTACGAAATGTTCTTGTGATACAGAGACATACCCTGATGATCCTGGAGACGCCGGGCTATACGTTGGTACTACCTGATCACACCATGATGACGCTGTAGTATGTGTAAATGCAGCTTGTTGCGGAGTTAAGGTGTGATGAGGTGGCGGTAGGAAATCGATAAACCCTGGTGGCGCTGTGGTAGATCCTGGTGACGCCTGGGTGTATCTGGGTACTGAGGAATCCAGGGTGAACGTACACCTGGTACACTTTTCAAGTGCCTTGAATTTTTCTGGGTTTTCTTGTCTGCAACAAGAGAACGAAACATGAAGTATCTAAACCAGCATACTAATCCTTACTTAATCTCTCAAAAATATTTAACTTCATTGTGAACAGAGTTCTACCTTAAAGTATTTTAAGACTTTAAACTAAAGTGAATATCTGCTAAGATAAGGATTAAATAATTTTTTAAATTCTATCATTCTATATTTTTTTGTTGTACTACATTTAAGGAAATAAGACACCATACCTGAACGTTTTCAAGATTGGATCATCTTCGCTCTTCTGCTGCGTGAAACGTCCATTATTTGGTTTCACCATTTTTCTTCTAGTAATTATCAACGAGTCTTCAGTCTCGCTAATCTTCCTCTTCTTTGATTCTTTTTTTGGTGTCTGGTGTGGATCTTTGGGGGAGTTTCTGTGGGAAACACAAAGATATTTAAGGATTTTTTTTTCAAGATTATACCAAGGTATATGAAAGACAACAACACGGAGTAAATTTATTATTTAGAACCTTGCTTATCCATCATTTATTCATATTTCTCACTTATTATTGGGGTACTTTTTCTTTTTTAGATTTACTTTTTGTAGTTGGATAGATGGGGAAAAATGTTCAGGCGGCTTAAACTTTTTTTTTTAGTATGATAACCGATTAGAGTATTCGATGTATAATGACCATATTTCATAGCTAGTAAATAGATAGTGAAATTTTGTAAGCATTATATCAAACAGAAATAATCCACAATAGGAATTTCCAGAATTTTGATTTGTACTTGATTTATGTCACTTCTAGTTTATAGGAAGAGCACATTTAATTGCAATATTTTTATAAGAAAATTATATTCTTATATAAATCTCTCGGTAGAAGTTACATATATTTTATTTATGTTAAAATATCGAATAAAATTAAACATTTATCATATCATTTTTTTGGTAGTAAATCAGAGGGTAGTAGTATGTGTAGTACTTCACAGTCACTTTTCTTATCAGTATAGGTCAACTGAGGTCACAGTCAATAGTATTCTTATCTGTACCCAAAGGTCAACTGAGGTCACAGTCAATTATTTATCACAGTCACAACGTGACCACAGTCACTTTCTTATCACAACCCAAAGTGGGTGTTAACCCTTACACCCTTTCATTATACAATTATAGTTACACCCACTTAAAAATCACGTGTACACTTGACTATATATACATTATAAGATGCAAATCAACATCAAATCTACCAGCCATACAGCCTGCAGTTTTTACCTCAACCTCAAAAGTAAGAGAAAAACATATATTTTAAGAATTTTTTTAAATATCCATTAATACACTGTATTCATAAAAAAAAAACAATCACCAAAAATATCTAAAAAAAACTACCATGGTCAAACTAAATCCGAATACAATTTCTTATCAGTACCTAAGGTCATGAAACTTTTCTCAGGGTGTAAACGGTTACACCCAAAACTTATCTCAGGGTGTTAACGGTTACACCCAAAACTTATCTCAGGGTGTTAACGGTTACACCCAAAACTTTTCTCAGGGTGTAAACGGTTACACCCAAAACTTTTCTCAGGGTGTAAACGGTTACACCCAAAACTTATCTCAGGGTGTTAACGGTTACACCCAAAACTTTTCTCACGGTGTTAACGGTTACACCCAAAACTTTTCTCACGGTGTTAACGGTTACACCCAAAACTTATCTCAGGGTGTTAACGGTTACACCTTTTTTTTTTTTTTTAAAAGGTATCTATAAAAAAGAGACCATCACTTTCAGAAAACATCAACAACCTCGAAAAGGCAGATTATCCAAGAGTCCATAACACCTACTGGTCTGTTCAGCCTTACAGATTTATAACATTTAAGTAAGTACCCATATTTAAAAACAATTAAAAAAAAAATCACATAACAAATTTTTTAAAACAATATTATAAACTTACAACACTACAATGTACCAAAATATAGCGCTGAATTCAATAATAATTTCCGAGTACATACAATAAATACAAATATTACTCTAAAAAATTTTCATGTAATCTTTTATATACATCCCTAACATAAACGTTTGTGTCACGTCTACTCTCATGCATTCCACCAACTCAGATAGAACGTTAATTTCATGCTCTAAGGGGCATCGTACGCAAATCCTCGTTTTCATTTTATACACATAACAAATTTATAAACTTCAAAATAAACCAGAATAAAATAATAAAAAAACAGCACTAAATATACAAAATTATAGCGCTGAATTCAATAATAATTTCCGGGTACATCCAGTAAATACAAATATTACTCTAAAATTTTTTCATGTAATCTTTAATATACATCTTTAAAATAGACGTTTGTTCCACATCTACTCTCATGCAATCCACCAACTCAGATAGAGTGTTAAGTTCATGCTCTAAGGGCATCGTACGCAAATCCTCGTTCATCACTGATACGGTGCTTGAAACATTATTCACCATTGATACGTCACAAGGAACCATGCTGTGGGAGGTGCTTGAAACACTATTCACCATCGATACGTCATAAGGAACCGTGCTGTGGGATGTGCTTAAACTTATACCGCAATTAGTATCTCCCATCGGCACAATGCTTGAAGCTATGTTGCTGCTATTTTCCAGTGACATGACCGTATCTCCATATCCTAAAAATGTCAATCCACCCTCTCCCCTCACTCTATTCTCTAACTGCTCGTACCTTTGAGGGTTATTAAATCTAAAACAAATACAGTAACAAATAAACCTAGGAAGATACCTACTCCATAAATTGTTAAACTTTTGTATAAAGAAAAAAAAAGGGGGGGGGTAATGAGTTTCCTACCGGAAATAAGATATAAACTCGTCCTTTACATAACCTTCTTCTCTTTAATGCCCTGAAAGAGGGATTTAAAAAATATAAGATATCTACAGCTAACTAAACGAATAAAATTAAAATCACCTATCAACTGAAGTGAATTTAAAAAATAGTTATCTGATTCTAAGATTATCCAGTACTTTTTTTTATATAACAATACATTACATAAAGAACCTACCTTTCATTTAATATATAAGAATCTTCTGTCTCACTCAGCTTTCTTTTTCTGCTTAACTTATTTATTTGCTCCCTACGATATTAAAAAGAAATTTTACAAAGAAAGAGGAATAACCTAAAGAAAATCAACAGTCCTTTATATACTACCAGAGTTATTTACCCATACAGGTAATATAACTAATAACAAAATCTAATGATCACGGAATATAATTACTTTTTAATAACTCATGGAAATTTTTTTGAAAGCGTTATACCTCTTTACTAAAATTACAACTTTTCTATACTAATTAAATACCTAAACCCCGAAGCTATAAAAGAACAAGATATTTACCCTGATTTCAAGGTGTTGAGGGATTCAGCTTTTACACACCATTCTCTCTCAAAATCCGAAGATGATCTTTGCGCTGATGAGGTCATCCTAATTTTAATAATAATAAATGAAAGAGTATATTACCAGTAGTAAGGGTATGTGTCTGCGGTCAGTAACCTTGACCTAGATAGAGGGGTCACCTTGGTAAATTAAGGTCAGGGTCAGTGACCTTGACAAACTAGGTCACCTTGATATGTGAGTCACCTTGAGAAAAATAAGGTCAGGGTCAACAACCCTAACATCCAGGTCACCTCGGCATATAGGTCACCTTGATAAAATAAGGTCACCTTGATATATGGGTCACCTTGATAAATAAGGTCACTTTGATAACAGAATCCGTCTGAGGTCACCATTTTAGAGTCACTTACTGGGTCACCTGAATATTTTTGTTTCCATCTAAGGTCACCCACCCTGTCTTATAAAAACCTTCTATACCATAAACGTTTCAGAAAATTGTCAAGAAGCTTCGTGTTGGTTCATACAGAGGTATGTAATTTTTTTTAAAATGTTATCAAACTGTAATATGGAGGACCCTTTGAAAATAAAAGCGCACATTTTAGAACTCAGAATATTTTATTGTTGATAAATGCTAAAGCATTAAACATATAGATTCATCTTACAAAGAATAATCAAGCTACAGTATATGTGCGCAAAACTAACTGTACTTTCAATACGTAAATCTTCACCATTCTCAAAACATAATAATAATTAATAATAAATGTGTGTGTATAAAACAATCTAATGAAAAAGGGAATTTTAAAAAGTCATTTATATTCATATAAGAATATCTTGAACACAAACTGGTGAACTTCACACATTTTTAACTTAACCTATCGTCTAAATATTTAAGAACAATTTCATTCTGAGGTAAATCTTTCATGACTCGAATTTAAAATAATTGAACACAAACTGTTGAACTTAACACGTTTTGTTTTTATTTGCTGGTTCGGTACCAAACTTATCTTCTAGATAGATGATCACAATTTCACTCTGGTGTAAATCTTGCGCCATTCTTTCCTTTGAAAGGTATTTCTGGTAGACTGGTATCATCATTTTCCTCAATGACCGGTGTTGTTGATCGTAATGAAGTAGTGTCGGCTTCAGCCTTTCGGTGGAGGGCCAGACTTTTAACGGCTGCTGTATTCGGTGTAATATTTCTAAGAATACTTTTTTCCTCAACTGGATTAGAGCTGGGTGTCTCCACTTTAATTGAAGTTTGGAGAGGTTGACGCCGCAACATAGTTTTCAGAATTGACGGTGACGCTTTCTTCTTCTCTACGGTCTCTGTATTCCGATTGGAAAGAGAAGGCGTTGCTATCCTTTAAAATGGGGAAAAAGTCAACATTTTAGACTTAAGAATGTATTACACATATTTAAGTTGTATATCAATTCTCATCCTTAATTTATAATAGAACATGTAAATTTTCAAATTACATTTCATGCAAAGCGACATATGCAGATCGAATTAACATACTTGAAATAATGAATTAACTATTTAAAAAAAAATAAAATCGTCACTCACTGTGAAGTTGAGGGCTGCGTGGTAGACTGCTCCTCTGTATCTTTCCAAAAGTAATCAAAGTCAACAGATGACGCAAAATCACGGTACAAAAATAATAATCAAAGTCAGCAGATGACGCAAAATCACGGTACAAAAATAATAATCAATGAAATAAGATAATGTACAGGCCTATAAATTCAATAGCATCATTTAAATGGTATATTGTCTATCATTTTCCTCAAAATTTTGAAAAGTTGCATAATTTGTCTAAATCAATTTTAAAGTCATTTCGATTATACAGGAACAAATTTATATATCTCTATTTGCACTTATCTCTACCTTCAATAGAAATATAATATGAAAATTAGCTCCCTTTAATTATTATCATCCTTGACAAAAAATGCAATCCACTACATAAAAGATTTGAAATATGACGTTACATTAGGCCAAGTCAACTTAATTAGTAGATTATCATCCAGGGTCACCAAAAAATATGGGGCGGGTGGGAGGATTTTATTTTATAAGTTTTATTTCCCAAAAGCAAAACTATTGATGACAATTTTGTTTTTATCAATAAAAGAGGTGTCATTTAATGCCCCTAACATGTGTTCTTGACATTTCTAACCGAAAATAAAATTTTGAATATATATACCGGGGTCGGACACAAATATTTTCCGCAAATTTTTACAAAATAAACTTTTTGCTTTAGTTTTAAGTTTTAAGTGTACGAAGCCCAAGTCGAAAAACAGGCAACGCATTCATGTCGTACAGGAGAAAAGTGAGTGACAGTGACTGCAAAAACTTTCTCTTTATGGGTGAACTTCAAATAGGATCGTGTGACAAGATAGAAGAATCAGCATGGTACAAAACTCTCAGGATCGAGGACAAAACTTTGAAATTCAAATTGGACACAGGAGCAGAAACCAATGTTTTGCCACTACATGTGTATGAAGAATTCTCACAGTCATTGAACGTTCCTACTATGGATCTAGGCATGGAAAAAACAGATGCGATGGTGAAGGTGGAATATTGAAGTCCAAAGTTACCAGAGCTGTGAAAAATGGAGAAGTCTGCATATTATATGTAAGGAAACGTTGACAAAGCTAGCAACAGGACCAAGGGATGGCTGCAATCATAAACGGAGAACAATTATTTTCGTACCACAAGAAGATATCAATCGGAATCGTGATTTTCGTGAAGTAAAAACACTGAAAGGAACCCGCAGACTGCATTCAGTAAGAGGGGCACAACAAGGTGTTCTACTTACAAGGAGACTGTCATGTTACTGCCAAGAATGCTTGAACAAGAACTATGACATGTGTGTAAATGCAGATTATGTTGACGGGTGGAAATTGAGTTGTATTTTAACAACACAACCTAATCAGCGCAGCAATAGGACAGCTCAGGCAGATGCTCGTGGAGTTCAGATGGCAGGTGGCGATGGAGTTCAGGTGGCAGATGATGATGGAATCCAGATGGCAGATGGTGATGGAGTTCAGATGGCAGATGGTGATGGAGTTCAGGTGGCAGATGATGATGGAATCCAGATGGCAGATGGTGATGGAGTTCAGATGGCAGATGGTGATGGAGTCCAGATGGCAGGTGGTGATAGAGTTCAGATGGCAGATGGTGATGGAATTCAGATGGAGCATGATGCAGACCTTTTATCAGTATTACAGCCAGGTACAAACGCCTTTTACTTTTTGTTTGTTTTTGTTTACAAACTGATAATATGAAACATTTTTATTAAATATTTATTTCATTTCATTGTCATGAAGGGATAGACACAAGGTATTTACTTCTTACATATTTTGTAGATGAGGGAACTCTATCTGATGAAAGCATGAACCTGTCCATTTCAACTATGAACACCCTTTTATCATTGCTGGAATGTCCACCACCTGAAGAATCTAACATTACCACCAAGTAAGTATCTTCTGTTTTCTGGCTCTACTAATGACCGACCGAGGAGTGGGCGACCTCGCATTACGACTCCTGGACAAGATCGCTACATCCGGGTCTTTCATCTACGGAATCGAACCGTTGCTGCAACAGCTACTGCAGTCGGAATACCTGGATTGAGAAGAATCAGCTCGCAGACAGTCCGCAACCGACTTCGACAATATGGCATTAGACCCAGAAGACCGTATTTTGGAGCAGTTTTGACACCGTTACACAGACGAGAAAGAGTCCGATGGTGCAACAGATTGAGGGACTGGACATTCCGCAACTGGCGTAGAATCTGGTTCAGCGATGAGTCCCGTTTTCTGCTACAGAAACGTGATGGAAGAATCCGTGTATACCGGCGCAGGAATGAACGTTTCTCTTCCTCGTGTGTCCAACAAGTGGATAGCTTCGGTGGAGGTAGCGTCATGATGTGGGCGGCGATCTCTAATGACCGTAAAACAGAACTGGTACATGTCCCGGGCAATTTAACGGCTCAAAGGTACAGAGACGAAATTCTCCTACCTCACCTTATGCGCGTAATTGACCGAGAGAGGGAGTTATTCCAACATGACAATGCTAGGCCTCACACAGCCCGCTTAACAATTGAGTACCTTCAGCAGAACAACATTAATGTGCTACCATGGCCTTCCAAATCACCGGATTTGAATCCGATTGAACACTTATGGGACCAACTGGATAAACGTGTGCGCCTGCGCCAACCTACGCCTCAGACCCTCGATCAGCTCCGTCAAATGTTACAACAGGAATGGCGAACAATTCCACGCAATAACATTGATTGACTCTATGCCAAGGAGATGCAGAACTGTGTTGGCAGCTCGAGGTGGTCATACACGGTACTAACTTAAACGTGACAGGAAGTGTTCTTAACTGTGATGATCTGACTTTTTTTTCACCAATATCTAAGGTTTGGACTGTAATTTTTTTCAATTGAAACAATTCTAGTGAATATCTACATTTTTTATTGTAAAATCATAATCCAAAATACATCTACTACAATCTTAAAAAATCCATTATGCGTTTCTTTTTTTGCAGAGTATACTTCGAAAAAGACAGCAGTCACTGGATTGTGACAAGGTCATAATCAACATAGTCGCCATTGAAAGATTTTGCCAATACATCTTGGACTTCTTTGCTTCCACAGATGTAAACCAAGACGAAAAATTACTAAACTATCTCCAAAAATAGTAAATAATAGTTTTTAAAAATGCAATATGAAATTGGGGGAGATAAATATTAAATGTTTTTCTATTTCCGTCCCTGTTACATGAGTAACATTTCAATATGGTGCATTAGTATTTCAAAATTGTACTAATGATTTAAGCAGATAAGTGGAAACGTCGGCAAATATTTATGAATTAGCATCTCTGTTCCTTTCCACATTTAATAACTACACTTCAAATCGGATTTATACTTATAATATTGCAAATCAAATATGACAAGTGTAAAATAGGACTCTGTCGACAAGTCTACCATGCTGTATTTTTCAGGAATGTGTATTTCTTTTTTCTGTAAACTTTAAGTTCATGGTAACTTTTATATGCCATACAGATGGAGAGTGCTGAAGAAAAGGAATAATAGTCAATAATTAGATGCAATATTCCGGCCATGTTACATATGAAACATTGATGCAAGGTGTCATATTTCACTAGCTGTCATTCTAAAATGCTGTTTGGTATTATCTTCCATTGTTTTTAATATGAAATTATAAAGGTATAGGGACACTTACAAAGTAAATTTTCTAAGATTTAAGGAGATTTAATTTTTATGATCCTTGTCCTTGTATTCTGGGTAACAGAGCATGGAAACAGCCATATGGTATATTTTTACTGTCCAAGAAGAGTAATCCTTACATTGAAAATAATTTGATCATATATTATTGTTGGCTTACTAAGCGGGAGAAAGTAAATCAATGTAACAACCATTACCGAAACATTCGTTACCAGACCTATTAAAATGAAGCAATACTCGGGTTCGAGAATCTTCAGATCCTTCACATGGTCAAATATTTCGCGCCAGTAAACAAAGTCAGACAACCGGAGGAGGCACAACATATTTTTGAGAAGTTTTTCATAGTTCGATACAGTGCTGGTACGTTTTGTGTTCTAGAATGTTATATAAATGAATTAAATCAATCAAATTTGTATGTGGCTGTTAATATGAATATCAAAAACGACCAAAAATATGCAAACAGCTTCGATGTGTACCGGGATTTCCTCTGTTTCTTATCATAAGTGCTGAAACCTTCGTTACTAAAGGTAACGTATGTTACGAAAATTTTCTCGATCAATATGTGGAAATTTTTAAAATATTAAGTAATTTTTTTTATGATACACCTTTTTAATGTAAACTTTATGACTGGACTGTACTGCTTTTCATAAATTTTGTATTAACTGAATTTCTATCAAACATATTAAAAACAAATTGAAAGAAAAAGTTTTTTATGTTGAAGATTTTGTTAAAATTCGAAACATAATATTAGGTAAATGAAAGTGTATGTTGTTTGGGCATCAGTATTTCACAATCACATCTTGTTTTGATTACATTAGGAGTTATTTCTTACCTTTGACCATGTTAAACGTACGTTTCATTTTGAGTAACGTATGTTTCAATGTTTTCTTTTGAATAGTTTCAAAACCAGTATGACTTTGACACGAGCAGAAATACAAAGGAATTATAGACAAAGAAAGAAAGAAAAGGAAGGAAGGGAGAAATATCTTGAAAAAGAGAGACGAAGACAGAGAAACTATATTCCAGTAGCTCTGATCTCATCCTCTGCCCAAAAGAAAAGAAATAAGAAAATTAATGAAAGAATTCGGAAACATAGGAAGAATAAGAAGGAAATTCAAGAAATACCCCTACAAGATGATGATCCTATAGAAAATCTACCTGAGTCAAGTGGATATGAAAGTATGAGCGCTAGGGTTATAGGGAAATGAAAAAAATGAAATCAGAGAAGGACAATCTACAAAGGAAGGTAAAGACAATTCAAAGACGAGTTCAGAGAATGAAGAATAAGCAGGCACCTTCAACTCCGAGGAGCAAAACTGAGAAAATGATGAGGGAACATGGATTACATGGGAAGGGAAGAAATGTACGAAAACAACTATTGATGAGCAACGTCATAATAGATGAAGTTAATAAAAAGATGACAGATAAAAAAAAGCTGGCAAGAAAAAGATTGTGTATGGACAAGTTGTTGGGAATCTTCTTAAAAAGTACAGATGCATTTCTAAGCTTAGTAAAGCCACAGGTTTGCATAGAAACGTTATATCCAGAGCAATAAAGAGTGGCGTAGATTTTACAAAGCAAAGACGATTGCGAACACTGGCTAAGTATCGAGAAAACGTAATTCAATTTTTGGAAAGGGAGGACAACAGCAGAAATCAGCCGGGGAAGCAAGATTCAGTGAAATGTGGAAGTGAGCGTCTACAAACTAGAGTATTGACAGACTGTCTTGATAATCTGTACCTCAAGTACAAAACAGAAAAACTAGAAATCGCAGTGTCGTTGTCTACGTTTAAGAGGGCTAGACCAAAACATATTCTCCCAACAACATTTCTAAGCAGAAACACCTGTCTTTGCACCAAAACATCAAAACTTCGCTGAAAAAAGAAGGAATCGAGGTATCCAGAAACCCAGAGGAGTATGTTCGTAAAAATGTAGCAGTTGACACAAGTAAGCTCCCAAAAGAAGTCACATTTTCGTTGTGGAAAAGAGTTTAACTTGAGAATGGAAAGAAAAAGATGGAAATTGTACAAGAAACCATGAAAAGTACTGATTTTTCCAAACTATGGGAAAAAGAAGAGAATGAATTCAAAAAACATGTATTCAAAATTAAAACACAGTATTCACAGCTACGTCAAATTCAAGAAAACATACCAGAGAAAGAAATTCTTCTTCATATGGATTTTGCAGAAAACTACAGCTGTAAAACGGCAGATGAAATACAGAGCGCATATTGGAACCAGAGCCAGGTCACACTACAACCTATTGTTGTGTATTTCAAGGATCAAACGACCAAAACATTAGTTCATCGTAGCTATGTTGCTATCTCAGACTGCATGCAGCACTCTTCTTCTACTGTGTTAGCCATCCTCGATGCCTTTTGCAGTTTAAATCTTGATGAGTGTGCTGGTGTTGAACATGTTCATTACTAGACAGATTCGCCAACAAACCAATACATTGTTTGTTTGTTTTACGTCCCGTTGAGAATTTTTCCCTCATATTGAGACGTCACCAGCTGTAGGTGAAGTACCACAAATTTAGACCTATGCTTGGCGCTCAGGGCCGTAGCAGTCGGGTTTCTCTAACGTGCCGACGTCTACCGTGACACGGGACCTCCGTTTTTAAGGTCATATCCGAAAGACCCGTTATTTTCACTTCTTAATGCCGAGCGTTTAGCGAAGAAGCAATCACTACCTATTTTTCGTCTTAGGTTTGACGCGGCCATGGCACAAGCGGGGCTCGAACTCACGACCTCCCGGTTACGAACGCTCCGGCCACTGAGCTACCGCGACGGGTAAAAAAAAAAGATGAAACAAAGATTTGCAAACTCAAACCTGTAAAGGGAACAATGAATTTTCATGCGTGCAAAGGAGACATGAACTTGCTGGTCACTTCCCAGACATCTTGTTACTGCGATAGTTGCTTAAAGCACCTTCACTGTGAAAAGTGGTTAATTACGTCCGCATATGATGATCAAATAAACGAAGTACCCACAGTCAACGAAAACAGAGACACTATTAACGATCAGATGCCATCAGTAGAAACAGGAAATAGTACTGAAGCAAGTTCTGCAACTGATGTGGCTACTTCTCAAGCAATGCCCCAATAATACAACGTTTGCTCTTTTGTCGTTGCTATGTATGAAGGAAATTAGTATGTTGGAAAAATCATGTCAATTGATGAAAGTGATAAAGAAATTGAAATCAGTTTCATGGAGCAGAAGAAAACATTTTTCCGAGAACAGAAGATAAGATATGGGTCAATTCATCCGATATTGTTTGCCAAATAAGCCCTTTAGAACCATGCGGAAAATCAAAGATGATGTACAAAATGGACATTGAAGATCGAAACAATGTTGAAAAGCTTTTACCATAGTAACGTCACTACCCTTCAAGCATGTGAAACATGCGTTACTTATGTTATAAAACATGTTGAACGTTATTTTATTGGAACAATAGTTGGTATGAATTTAGCTGGGTTTCATTTTTGAAATGTTTGTTCTTTGTAATCCAGTCAGGATGAAGTTATATCGTTTGTTGAGTTGGTTTTTTTTTTCAAGATGGGTAACATACGTGACTCTAATAATACAACACGTTTACTGTTTATTGAGATTTCAATGACGCTGGAATTGTTTTAGGCTAAAGTTATTTACCAAAATTGTTTTTAGTTCAAATAAAAGGTCTAGACAGCCAATTTTATACATATTTCTTCTTTGTTAGTACATAATACATTAAATTTCAAAGAAACTATGAAAATAAGAGACGTAAACCAGCTCAAATAATGTTTTATTATTAAATTATTCATCTTAATTTACAACAAAAAGTGGAATTGCAGTTTATGAATTGACCCATTTTATTCAAATTTATCTAATAAAAAAAATATATTTTCTTGAAACATTTGTTACATTTAAATGGTGCTACATTTCAAAGTGCAAATAATAACAAATTCACAATTGATGGACAAAATTGTATTTAGAGATTCTATAAACTTACTTTAAGCCGCCCGCGTGGCGCAGTGGTTAGAGCGTCGGGCTCAAAGATCTGATGATCCTTGATTCGGGGGTTCGAATCCCACTGTGGGACGTGGGTGCCGGTCTTTCGGATGAGACCGTATAAACCGAGGTCCCGTGTCGCAGTAGGTGTGGCACGATAAAGATCCCTCCCTGCTCAAAGGCCCTGAGTGCCGAGCATAGGCCTAAATTTGCAGCCCTGTCACCGGTAATGGTGACAGCCGCCGGATAGCTGAAAAATTGCTCAGGCGGCTATAAACAAACAAACAAAATACTCCCCGTTTATTTTGAGCCAATTATTGTACTTGACAGTTGTGATACTTCTTGTGACGTATTCCAAAGTCAACAACTTCCATAATACGTCAAATTCATATGAAGAACAAAAAATAGTACAATATTAAAGTTGTATCAATTCATAAAATATGTAGTGACAATTAAAATATGTTGTATTATTATAAAATAACATAAACTGTCTTTCCTTTGTCATTGAAGATTTATTAATATCTATATTTTAACAACTTATAATGTAAAATAAAAATGGATACACACGACGTAACGTACATTTCTCAGCAAATGTTTTTTCTCAAATACACCTCTTTTTCAAATAGATGTAATTTTTGAACCACGAAACTTAACTTGAAAAAAATTTAGGAATTCACACTTGAGATTTTGAAGTATTTGAAAATGTAATTTGTGAATGGATAATCAAAAGTCAATTTTTAAAGGAAAAATAATTTGAATTGCACCATTTTATTGAATTTGGGTGTAATATATAGTGTGCATTTACATGCATATTTTGCATTTTGTCTATGGTAGGGTTTTGAATTACTTTTTGAATGTGTTCACAAGGTGACATGTCTAAATCCGAATTGTTTTACTTTATTGATAATTTACAGGAATTATTATTAATTTGTATTTTTTCAGTAGCTTTCACAGAATGTCTCTAGATGTCTGTACCAGACCCCAGAAGGCTTGTGTTTCCACAATAAAGATTTTTGTTAATGAATTTTTGAGGCATTTTGTTAACTGGACAAAACACTCATATTGAGACGTTACCAGCTGTAAGTGAAGTAGTATTACTAATTTAGACCAAATGTCATGTAACGCTAGTTGGTATTTCCCGGTTATTAGTGCTCGGCACATTTATTTTCGGGTTTTAGTGTGTCCACTATTTTTGTTGTTTAGTATTTCCGGTGAAACAAGCGTGGCCTTTGTCAGGTTATCGGTACCACGATGTAAGTTTATTTTGCTATTATTCTATATGAACATGTCAGTGAATTCATGCAAATACGTTATAGCAATGTCATTGTAATGATTTGACCTTTTGAAATGTAATTGTGTATGGTTGTTTAGCCTTTTCTCTTATCGTGTTGAGATAGTTGTTTACATTGACTCGTTTCGCGCCAAATGTTATGGCCAATGATTTTATGTTGAATTATATGTATCAACTTTTCAAACTGATTACTAAGAGACTTTAATGTATATAGTTGAGTAATGTGTATTAGGACTCATTTGAACTCGGGGATTAATTGAACGAAGATAGTTTGTGCAGTTTGTGTGTGAACGATCGACAGTCTTCATACTTGATCCGCAGTCTATTTGTACACATGGCTATCTATGGAAAGTCATTCTAGTCATACTTAGTCTAGTCATTTGTGCATGTAATTTGCCTATGATTTTGAACCATCTTGTAATTCCTACTTTGTTTATTGTTACAGCTATTCACCAATACATGTGTGCACAACTAGAATAAAGACTGATCTACCTGTTTCCAGGTGTTTTTGGATTGACTTTAGTCTGTATACAAACAGTGGTTTAACGGGCTGCAATTGGGCAGTCACAGTGAATAGATCTACCACCGATTATTATCATGGCAACAATCAAAGCTGTTCCAGACTCGACTTGTCGCATTTCATTAAATTCGCTAAAGGAACTCACAGCTGGAAAGGCTACAAAAAATGAGACATCACGCTCACTGTCCAGAGGCTCTAGGGCGTCACAGATCACACACAGATCATCATCTAGCTCGGTACGACTCCAGCAAAGGATTGCAGCAGAAACTGCTAGGAAGCGTCTGGAATTTTTAGAAGAGGAATCAAAACTACTGGAGCAGAAAGCTGCGTATGAGGCAAACGCTCTGATACAGAAGGCCAAGCTCGATGTGGAGGAAAAGAGATTGTCGGCCAGGAAAGAGGCAGCCATTACCATGGCTCAACTTCGAGCTGTGGAAGAAGAAGTATTCGATAGTGAACACAGTAGTGTTATTGACAGTGAAGAATGTGTAGCTCAGGAGAGAACAGAACAGTATGTGAAATCTCAGAATGAACTTTTGAGTGTGCATGCACCACCATTCATTCCTAGTCATGAAGGACAACAGAAACTTCCAGATCGTAGGCATGAGAATCCGATATTGAGTGTCGTCAACAAGGAACTGACGGACAGCAATGCTCAGTGTATGGACTTTGCCAAATTTTTGGTGAAGAGAGATTTATTGACAGAGAGGTTTCACAAGTTTGATGACAAGGCAGAACATTATGTATCATGGAAGTATACATTCAAGAGCATCATCACAGAAATCCAAACCACGCCTGCAGAGGAGATGGATCTGCTACTGCGTTGGACTGGTGAGGAATCATCAAAACAGGTTCAGAGTATCAAGGTCGCAAATGCAGGAAGACCAGTCATAGCTCTTGAAAGGGTCTGGAAACGTTTAGACAGTCGATATGGCTCACCTGAGAAAGTTGAGATGGCTCTCAAGAAGAAACTGCATGCTGTTCCAAAGATAACGGTCAAGGACAAAGGCAAGATGTTTGAGCTATCTGATATTCTGTTAGAGATTCAAGCGGTGAAGGAGAAACCAGAGTATATGACTTTACTAAGTTTCTATGACACTTCCATGGGGATCAACCCTACGGTTACCAAGTTGCCACTAAACTTGCAGTATAAATGGCGTGACCGAGCTGCTAGCTATAAACGCATTCATGGTGTGACATTTCCCCCTTTCACTTACTTCTGTGATTTTGTGCATGATATCGCAGAACTGTTTAATGATCCCAGTTTTGACTTTGATATGAATTCCTCTAGCACTAATGGACCCCCACAGAAGAGCACTAGAGTATCTGTAGCGAAAACAGCAGTGAGCTCTACGAACAGTACTGAAAATGGCCCAGCATTGTGCATCATTCATAAAACTAACCATACTTTGGATGAATGTCGTGCATTCCGACACAAGTCACTCGAGGACCGTAAAACATTATTGAAACAGAATGGAATCCGCTTTCGGTGTTGTGTTGCTAAACATCTACGGAAACACTGTCATGCAAAAATTCAGTGTTCTGAGTGTAATGAGACTTCACATTCGACAGCCATGCATGTGTTCAGGGTCGATACCCCTACAGTTAAGACGACTCGATCAGCATCTGGAGATGGTGGAGTGGTAGCTCATGGCGGGGAGAATGCTCAACCTAGCAGCAGCAGGGAAGTGTCTTCAAACTGTACAGAAATCTGTAAGGGTGGACCAGCGAAGTCGTGCGCGAAAATCGTACTCACGAGGATCTCACATGTGAACAGTTTGAACAAACAATTGAAAGTCTATGCAATCATAGATGATCAGAGTAATTCATCTTTAATTGGCAGCGAGGTACTTGATTTCTTTGACGTTCAAACTGTCGCAGAACCATATTCACTGAACAGCTGTGCTGGACGAGTTACTGTCTCTGGACGACGTGCAGACGGCTTCATTGTGACTTCGTTATGAGGGAATGAGCAGTTTACGTTGCCTACACTCACTGAGTGTGACATGATTCCAAATAATAGGAACGAAATCCCAACACCTGAGATTGCAGAAAACTATCCACACCTTAGGAGTATTTCACACTTCTTACCTACGCTGGACTCTAATGCGAAAATTTCTCTTCTCATTGGACGTGATCTAATTCCAGCACACATGTCTTAGATCATAGAATTGGACAACCTGGTCAGCCATATGCTCAGAGACTTAAATTAGGATGGGTTGTGATTGGAGAGACTTGTTTAGATGGCCAGCATGTACCTCGTGACATCAACTCTATGAAAACACATGCTCACTTTAATGGACGTCCCACATCATTTGATCCATGTGATAGTTACATGCACCTAGACCACGCCTTGGAAGACCCCTTATTCAGAACATCGAAAAATGACGACAAACCCTCTATGTCTGTCGAGGATCAGCGTTTTATGGATCTAATGGACCGTGAAATGGAACGGGATGAGAACCATAACTGGATTGCACCTCTTCCGTTTAAGCACACTCATACATCACTTCCTAACAATCGTCAGCAAGCAATGGACCGAGCACGGAAATTTGATGCATCCCTTTGGAAGGATCCAGTCAAACAGCAACATGCCTTTGAATTCATGCGAGCACTTTTAGAGAATGACCATGCGGAAAGAGCCCCAGAACCCGAACTCAATCGAGAGTACTGGTATTTACCCATATTTGGAGTTTACCATCCGCAAAAGAAGGATCGCATCAGAATGGTGTTCGACTCATCTGCAAGATACCAAGGTGTATCGCTGAACGACGTTCTTATGAAAGGACCTAATCTGATGAACAATTTAGTCGGCGTTCTCTTGAGATTCCGGGTGGAAAAAGTGGGCTTAATTGCTGATCTGCAACAAATGTTCTACAGTTTTCGTGTACACCCTACCCATACAGACTTTTTACGTTTCATATGGTATGAGAACAACGACATTACAAAGCCCTTAGTGGATTACAGAATGAAAGCACATGGTTTTGGCAATGGGCCAAGTCCAGCCATAGCAACACTTGGTTTAAGGAAGACAGCAGACTCAGCTGAGAAAACGTTCGGCTCTGATGTCAGGGAATATATCTACCAAAACTTTTATGTGGATGACGCACTCTCATCGCACAAATCGGCCCAGGAAGCGATTACACTTCTCAAGAAGGCTCAGAAAGCTCTTCAAGAAGGAGGCAACATACGTCTTCACAAATTGTGCTCAAACTCCAGTGAAGTACTGTCAGCATTCGATAAGGAGGATTTGGCAAAAGACCTCAAGGATCTTAACTTCGAATGTGATGACCTCCCAATTCAGCGGAGTCTTGGAGTTAGTTGGAATTTAGAACTCGACACTTTTACATTTTGTGTGACGTTGAGCGAGAAACCATTTACACGACGTGGAGTGTTATCTATTATCAATGGACTCTTTGATCCTTTGGGATTTACAACGCCTGTTACTATCGCAGGAAAACTGTTGTTACGAGAAGCCATGGCTCAACCACTGGAATGGGACCAACCCTTACCTGAGGAATTTTGCAGTAAATTCCTATTGTGGAGAAACAGTTTGAGCTACCTGGAACGAGTGAACATACCCAGAACGTATTGTGTGGAGTCATCAACAGACACTGACTTGTTCATCTTTACAGATGCCTCTGAACAAGCTATTGCAGCGGTGGCTTATGTCGTTTCTACAGAAGACAATCGGCACCATTTCAGAATTGTATTAGGAAAGGCCAAAGTAGCACCTAGACATGGGCACACAATCCCACGTTTAGAGTTGTGTGCTGCTGTATTGGGGACTGAAATCTATGATATCATTAGAGAGGAGCTTGGTATGAAGTTCAACCATGTGAAATTCTTCACTGATAGTAAGGTTGTCTTGGGCTATATCAGTAATGAAACAAAGCGGTTTTATACCTATGTAAGGAACCGTGTGGACAAGATTAGGAAATCTACTACTTTTGACCAGTGGGGATATGTACCAACAACACAGAACCCTGCAGATGAAGCCACTAGATCCATCATATCTGCCAAAGATTTGCAAGAAAGTCAGTGGTTAAATGGGCCAAGCAGCTCATTCACAAAACAGATGGATGGAAATCAAAACTGTTTTCCTTTAGTGGCTCCCGAGGATGACAAAGAGGTCAGGACTCTTAAAACAGACTTACGAGAGGATGTTAGTGAGTTCCGTCCATTATCGGACCATCTTGAACGATTTTCGACCTGGAGAAGTCTTATAAGAGCTGTCAGTACCTTGAAACGTGCTGTTCGGTTAGGAACCCAACATCATACACCAGTGTCTGAAGAAGAGGTGGAACTTGCAGTTATCAGAATTGTCCAAGCAGACATCTTCTCGAAAGAAATTGCATCATTAAAGGATGGATTACCTCTTCAGAAGAACAGTAAAATTCTGGATCTATCGCCTCACTTAGATGGCCAGGGACTACTTCGTGTTGGTGGACGATTACGAGAATCTAAGATGTCGTTACATCAGACAAACCCTGTGGTTATCCCAAAGCATCACATTTCTGTGTTGATTGTTAGACATTGTCACAACAAAATCAGTCACCAAGGACGACAAATGACAGAAGCAGCAATCAGGAGTGCAGGATATTGGTTGATAGGCGGAAGACGATACGTCAACTAGTGTATTCATCATTGTGTACGATGTCGTAGACTCAGGGGAAGTAGTGAGGAACAAAAAATGGCGGACCTACCGTTTGACCGTTTACATCCTGCGCCTCCGTTCAGCTACATCGGAATAGATGTTTTTGGTCCATGGACCATTGCAACTCGTAAAACTAGGGGAGGAGAAGTGAACTCTAAGCGATGGGCGCTTCTTATAACATGCTTGGTTGTACGTGCAGTGCATATCGAACTCTTGGAAGAAATGACTTCTTCTTGCTTTATTAATGCATTCCGGCGAATTGGTGCAATGCGAGGTGAAGTTAAAGTCATTCGCTCAGACCAAGGAACCAATTTGTGGGTTCAACGAAAGACTTGAATGCCAACATCATCAGTGTAGAGGACAGACCCATACAAGATTACCTGGTGGAACATCGCATCAACTGGGTCTTTAACCCACCGCATTCCTCTCACATGGGTGGAGCGTGGGAGAGAATGATAGGAGTAGCAAGACGTATCCTTGACTCCCTACTCTTGGATGTCAAGAACCTGACGCATGATGTGTTGTCAACTCTAATGGCGGAAGTGTCATCCATCGTCAATGCTAGACCGCTCGTACCCATATCGTATGATCCGGAGAACCCTTACCCGCTGACACCAGCAACACTACTTACCATGAAAACCAACCAGACTGTTCGATCATTTCAGCTAGAGGACTTCAACAAAAAAGACATTTACAAGAAACAGTGGAGATGTGTCCAATATTTAGCTAATCAGTTTTGGTGTCGTTGGAGAAGTGAGTATTTACCTACCCTTCAAGTTCGTACCAAGTGGCAGCGAGACTCACGAAACCTTCAGGAGGGCGATGTTGTGCTCCTCAGCGAAAAGTCAACTTATCGTAATGAATGGCCTGTTGGAATCATCGTCAAGGTTTACACTAGTGTGGATGATCGTGTTCGAAAAGTAGACGTTCGAATTGGCAGAGACCGCAAAGTGTTTACGAGACCAGCAAGTGACATTGTACTTCTTTGCAAGAAGGACCAGTAAGGAGGACAGTTGGTGTCATTATGTACATTGTAATTTGAACTGTGATTTTTAGATAATTTCTTTTATGATTTATGAGTGATATTAGCAATATCAGACGGGGAGTGTCATGTAACGCTAGTTGGTATTTCCCGGTTATTAGTGCTCGGCGCATTTATTTTCGGGTTTTAGTGTGTCCACTATTTTTGTTGTTTAGTATTTCCGGTGAAACAAGCGTGGCCTTTGTCAGGTTATCGGTACCACGATGCAAGTTTATTTTGCTATTATTCTATATGAACATGTCAGTGAATTCATGCAAATACGTTATAGCAATGTCATTGTAATGATTTGACCTTTTGAAATGTAATTGTGTATGGTTGTTTAGCCTTTTCTCTTATCGTGTTGAGATAGTTGTTTACATTGACTCGTTTCGCGCCAAATGTTATGGCCAATGATTTTATGTTGAATTATATGTATCAACTTTTCAAACTGATTACTAAGAGACTTTAATGTATATAGTTGAGTAATGTGTATTAGGACTCATTTGAACTCGGGGATTAATTGAACGAAGATAGTTTGTGCAGTTTGTGTGTGAACGATCGACAGTCTTCATACTTGATCCGCAGCCTATTTGTACACATGGCTATCTATGGAAAGTCATTCTAGTCATACTTAGTCTAGTCATTTGTGCATGTAATTTGCCTATGATTTTGAACCATCTTGTAATTCCTACTTTGTTTATTGTTACAGCTATTCACCAATACATGTGTGCACAACTAGAATAAAGACTGATCTACCTGTTTCCAGGTGTTTTTGGATTGACTTTAGTCTGTATACAAACAGTGGTTTAACGGGCTGCAATTGGGCAGTCACACCAAAGCTTAGCGCTCAGGGCCGTAGCAGTGAGGGTCCTCTAACGTGCCAACGCCTACCGTGACCTCCGTTTTTAAGGCGATCCGAAAGACCCGTGATTCTCACTTCTAAGTGCCGAGCTGCGGCCGTGACACGAGCGGGGCTCGAACTCATGACCTCCCGGTTACGAAGCGAACGCTCTTACCACTGAGCTACAGCGGCCAGTTTCAGAATATTAAGCACATATTAAGCAAATTGGTTGTAATATGCTATTATCCAGAATAAGTTGTTGTAGTAGTTTGTATTTCTTGTTATCTGCAGTTTTTTTTAACCCTCCCCGGAGGTTTGTTTCTCTGGCAAGTAAAGAAAGGAAACACTAGTCTTTCTTGTGACAGAACAATGCATATTTTACAAATATAGGAAAACACCATATACGTATAATCAATTTAGATTCACTTTTATTTCTTTCAAATCACAAATTCCAGATACATTTTAAAATCGGCGTAAATGACAAACGACACACGGAATTATTTCTTTGCGTTAATAATGGTCCAGACTTACAAAAGAAATGAAGTGTGTGTATTCAATAGCAACGAAGTATACAAGTACAACTTAACTTTCTGCAAGATTTTAATGTATTGCGATACTTTCACAGACAGAATTAATATTTCCGTATTTATTGTTTCGCTTGTTGTTATCTTTACAAAAGTTATATCATCTTAATCACAATAACTACACATGATCAATACGGGTTTTTCAGCACACAGACAACTTGATACATGCTCTCAAAATAAATTTAAGAGAATATATGGTCCTCTCGGTGCCCTCTACCAGGTGCATCCTAACCAGTCAAGCATGCATTATTCAAGTCTGGTGTCACTAAACTTTTATAAAGTATAATATTCCTCTCCGAATGCATTCATAATCAGGGCTCTACTTAAGGTATGTCAAAAGACATTCCTATACCTATGTTTAGACTTTATGAATTTATTGAGAACGGCAATGATTTTCATGATGGACAACTCAGATCCATGAATTATTAATATTTTTTTAACTAGGGTATTGTATATTAGGTAGCAGGGGACAGTTTCGCACTATAGACCCGGTCATCTATGTTAAAAAATGGAAATATCCCATATTTGAAGTCATATTACACACCCCTACTAACATATTTGGTGGTTTAAGGAACAACACATCTCCTTTCATGGAATCTATTGACAAGTATGCTAAAGAACTAAATGAAAGAGAGGGGTTGGACCAAAAATAAAGATGACATCACCATCAGAGCAGGTAGTGGAGCAAACTAAAAGTGAAATAGTCCGAGAAAAGACGAAAAAGCGCAAACCACAATTCAAACATTCCAGTAAGAAATCATTACGCAGAGAAGACGAACGTCCCAAGAAAAAGAAGTTTTTCCATCGGATCGGATATCTAGACTACAAGCAAAGCAAGGCTTGATTGTCAATACGGACCCTCATTATCGCGAAGGACATCACTGGATAGCGGAATACAATGTGAATAATGAACGTATTGAAATCTTTGACAGTCTTAATAATAGAAAGTTACAAAATCAAATCAATTTCAAAAAACGTTGCTGGTGATGTCTCAATATATGTGAAAAACAATGCCGTACAGTATGCAGATACATTGTTATGTGGCTATTACTGTATTTGTTTTTCAAAGTAAGACAGCCCCGTGGGGATCCGGGTTGTTAGAATAGATCCTCGGTATCCCTTGCTTGTCGTAAGAGGCGACAAAATGGGGCGGTCCTTCGGATGAGACCGCAAAAACCTGAGGCCCCGTGTCACAGTAGATGTGACACGTTAAAGATCCCTGCTCAAAGGGCATAAGCGCCGAGCATAGGCCTAAATTGTGCAGCCTTTCACCGGCAATGGTGACGTCTCCATATGAGTGAAAAATTCTCGAATGGGACGTAAAACAATATATAAGCAATCAATCAATATTAAAATGCATATTTTTCTCATGTAACGTTTCTTTTGTCCATGAGTATATATATGACATTACATTGTACTTTATTTTAATGTTTGTACACAGGGGTCATAATAAAAACTGAAAGTGCTTTTTATGATTTTGCAAAAATTTACGCTTGGTAATCTGTTGTGTGCTTTTCAAAAAGTTTCGAAAACAACTCTCCGCTTACAGTGCTTTTTTAATAAAGTCTGAGATGAAGTTGACCAAGACTTCTGTTTGTGTTAAATCTTTCTGCATACACTCGATCAACATCATCAAGGCCTGTAATTCCTCATTTAATACAGGTTTCCTCACAAAATAACTGTTGCTTTCCTTTTTAATTAAAAACAATAATATACTGAGTCCCAAAAGAAACGATACACAGTAATAATTGCAAAAAGATTTAATGTAAACATTTATGTATTTTGAAATTTTGGATAATTCTAAAGTTGATGTATAACAAATAGTGCTGGGTATTGCGACCCAAAAATCGTATTGCGATATATTGCAATATTAAAATTTGCATTGCAATATATTGCAATATTATTTCAATCTATGGAAAATAAAGACCAGAAGCTATTCTTCATCATTTAATTCTACTTGAACTTCAGTAAATAAACATTAACAAACATTAGTTGTAAGTAAACAAAAATATATGGATAGATCCATTCAGTCTGAACAATTACGCATGTGACTTGTTAAGTTTGTAGTTCCCCCAGAGTACTTGATGCTCTCACCGCAGTAATCACACACAGCGACATTCGGAACTATCTTATCGTCCTCCTTTTTCAATTTGAAATGATTCCATATCTGGGCCTTTGCTCTAGTATTTCTGATTAGCTTCTGTTTTACTTCGGTTTCGTTCGCTGCCATACTTTCGTTTTAAAAACAAGAACAGATAACTCTTTTTAAGAATTTACGGAATATCGACCCCGAACCGGTATTGGCAAAAAAATATCGCAATACGTATTGCCAACATTGGAATCGGGATTCACCGGTAAACCGGTAATATCGCACAGCACTAATAACAAAGCATTTTATTACATAAATGTCCGATTTCATTGCTAGCTTATTACGTCACATTTCTGAATACTGCAAAGGGGTCTTAACACAGTCACACACTCATCAATATCTTGTATGTCCACCATTTGCATCCCTCACAGCGATACATCGGCGACGCATAGACTGTACAAGTGTTTGAATTTCAATTTGTGGTATTGCCATCCACTCCTGCTGAAGAAAACGTTCCAACTGTTGCAACGTTGACGGTGAACGACGTCTTACACGGCGGTCCAACACGTCCCAAAGATGGTCTATGGGCGAGAGATCTGGAGACTTTGCAGGCCATGGGAGAACATTCACACGCTGCTGCTGAAGGTAAGTCGTGCAGACACGGGCAGTGTGACACCTAGCGTTGTCTTGCTGGAACAACGTCAGTCCTCGGTTGGCGTTCATAAGCGGAACAACTACCGGAGCCAATATTTCGTCCCGATATCTCACTCCATTGAGATTTCCCGGAACCACGATCAGTCTTGATCGGTGGTGGAAGGATATGGCGCCCCACACCATGACGCTTCCGCCTCCGTATCTATCAACTTCCGTTACACAAGCATCAGCATAACGTTCTCCTCGTCTCCTATAGACCCACTGACGTCCGTCAACGCGTTCCAAAAGATATCGTGATTCATCGCTAAATAAGATACCGTTCCATTGATTTCTAGTCCATCTTACACGATTGCGGGCCCACTGTGCTCTATTGCGTCTATGATGTCGCGTCAATTTCAATCCGTTGTAGGGACGTCGTGCCTTGATTCCGTTCTCTGCAAGTCTCCTGTGAACTGTATTAGCACTGATTCTATTGTTGGTGCGACCAGGCGTTGCAGCCGCCGTAGACGGAACTGATAAAAATCTGTTACGTAAGTGTGACGTCACTATATATCGGTCCTGGGCACGAGTCGTCACTCGCGGTCTACCAGAACGACGGCGGTCGTTTACCGATCCAGTGGCCCTGTATCGACTTGACAATCGAGAAATTGCGAAGAGAGTTGATTAATTCGGACAGTGCCCGCAACGCCTCTTTTAAAGGATATTGGGGGTCTTGATACGCAGGGTTGCATGTCACCTGAGCACACCCCGATGACGCTGGGATATACATAAATGGAGCCTGAAGTGGAGTCAATGTGTGATCAGGTGAAGGAAGAAAAGGGTCTTGCTTCACAGGGACATATCGAGGTGTTTGAGATCTTCAGAGTTGAACTCTTGGGAGTTTGAAGCGATCTTGTGTAGTCGCAGTTGTCCTCCTTCCATTAAAGCTTGTTGCGTCCTTCTCGTCTGCACAGCTAGTCAATCCATCATCGACGTAAAAGTTTCTGTAGATGAACTCTTGGACATCACTATCAGCATGTTGTACCGATTTGCGTAACCCATAGGTGGCTATTGAGGGAGGAGTATTTCCAAATACATGGACGGCCATACGGTATTCTTTGAATGGATCACCATCAGGATCTCAAGAAGTCATGGTCTTTCTCTGTAACCTTGAAATTGTAGAACATTTGCTCTATGTCTCCTGTAATAGCAAATTTGTCTTTCCGAAACCGAAGTAAGACACCTGTCAAGGGGTTTTCTTTTTTTGTAAGAAAGTTCTTGGATCAGTATTGACTCCGGTATAAATAAAACACAGACGATTGTAAACGATAATATTTCTGTATTCAATAAGATTTCACATTTATGATGTATAATATCGATGATGAATGATGATCAGCCTGATGGCCTACAATATAAATGAAAAACTTACGTACATCCACACACACTTTTAAACAGTTATTTAATTGATGTATTAATTAATTTACGATAAATATAAAATATTTAAAGTCTTAAAATAGCTTACCATGTCAACAAAATACTATGCCTCTAATATAAATTAGAAAATGGCAAGATGAGGATATTTACTCGACATCGTCTGTTGTATTGAAGGCTTTCTCATGGAATGATTTGTGTAGTAAAACTCATGCAATTAGTTAAAAGAATTTAGCGCCAGACATGCGCATAGATTGCAAAGACTTGAAAAACCAGTCTAACACACCCATACTGAAAATGCTCTCGCCCAATATGACGTAAATAGGTCATGAACTATCACACCATGAATGACGCATGCGCAGTGAATATACTACAATACTATGAATACACAATTTAATAAATAAACATCCTGTGACACACTTAACAGGTTGTTTGTCAGATCTGGTCCCTTAATCAGTACGTCATTCAAAGATAAGCCCTCGTGCTTGGCAGAGAAGTCGAACACCATACGTATGGAATCTGGTTTTCTGGGGTGGTACACACCGAATAATGGCAGGCACCAGCACTCTGAATCCACCGAAATATGAGGTGCTATCCCACATTTTTTTGGTGACCCTGGATGATAATCTACTAATTAAGTTGACTTGGCCTAATGTAACGTCATATTTAAAATCTTTTCTGTAGTGGATTGCATTTTATGTCAAGGATGATAATAATTAAAGGGAGCTAATTTTCATATTATATTCCTATTGAAGGTAGAGATAAGTGCAAATAGAGATATATAAATTTGTTCCTGTATAATTGAAATTATTTTAAAGGTCATAGGAGACGGATTTTAACAGTAGGTTTTTCTTTAGAAAATATAAGCTTTATATCATATACATTTCATAAAAAATATGAGACATTTTTTTCTCGTCCATTTTCATATAAAATTAAAGGCCGAAAGTCATAGGTAAGAAAAAAATCGTTCCCCGATTTCACAATTTTGTGACGTCACAAGAGACCACTTTCAATTTGTTTATCAAAGCGAAGACAGGGAAATAATCGGCGGAGTTTAAATCAGTTTATCTAACTATTCATAATGGAAGAATTTGATGAGGGTCCCGAGTTTGTTGTTTAGGGATATCAGTTTGAACCTGTTATCGTGAATGGGAATCATTCAGTTGAATCTTCATCGGAAGAAAGTGGGGATGAAGAAGACGTCGATCGATCTGCACCGGTTCCACGCAACACTGACTGGTAAAGAAATCTAACAAGTTTAATCATCATTTTATGCATATAAACACACATTTAATAAATTTACTCATGATTTCCTTAGCCGATTTCATCATTTATTCACGCAGTTCTCAATTAAAAACATGTATTGAGCTGATCGGAATTTCCTCTGCAAAATGCAATAAATAATCATATTTCAAAGTATACCCGATACACAATTTGTAAACCAACTTATATAATATAATCTCTATACATGAGTTAAGTAGGCAATCTTACAGAAAGCTCTGTCCTTAAAAGATGTTAAAGTAAATCATATAATTTAAACGTTTTCCATTTTGAGTGTATTTTTATTGATCTGTTGGTTGTTAAAGGTGCAACTGTAACAACTGTATCATCATGGATACAGCCAGAGAATGTAGATGCTGCTTGGGGATACCAGAAGTAGCTAGGAAGGTCCAGCAGGGAAATTTGAAGTGCATCACTGAGCATGAAAGTTTTATTGTTAATTGCTTAAACCATCACGTTTTGGAACTCTCGTACTACGAGTACATTCAAGACAAGGCCTCTAGGGGATGAAGAACCAGTCCATGAGTAAGTTCTTTAATAATGGATAAATTGTAAAAATATCAACACAAAACAAAACAAATTTGTTAAACAAATTTTACAGGGAAATAACAGCCCAGTAGTTTATTTAAACATAGCATAAATTTGAAAGTTGCATTCATGTTTCAGGCTTTATAGACACATTGCCTATCGACGGTTTGTGAGGTTTATTTGGAGGCGCCTCGGACGACACAACAGGAGGATCCTTCCAGCCTGTGTTGTGACAGCTATCAGGAACAAGTTTCCCAGCCAGCAGTACTGTGGGTTTCGCTACCCTGGAGAAGAACATTAAAATAATGAAAAAATAAAACTAATCTAACTTTATACAAAATTATTTTGTAGTTTTCTTGATCGTTCAAATTTTATACAATGTTTATGGACATTGTATCTTAAATTATATACATGTATGATCTATGGGCATGTTTATGATCAAGATAATGTCAGAAGTATGATTAGAAAATACTGGTATGTTTTTTGGTGACATCGTTCATATGCTGATAACAACATGTTGATAATTAACAGACCTATTAACGTAGATTATTAAAACGTGTGACGTGGTGCTGGACAGTCACATGCTTCGGGGGTTTTGGAGTGCTCTGTGACAGAGGAGGGGGGAGCCTCCTTGGTAACCTCATCCTCTCAAAGGCCTCTCTTGCTTTAACATAGCTACCGTTGATGGTGCGTAGGTGTACTACGGCATCCATCAGATGGGAGATGTAGTCGATAAGATAAAAAAAAAAACATTATAAAACTGTACATGTCTATATATTATTAATAATTCAAGTTATGAGATTAAATTTTCTTTACATTTTATTATTATTATTATTATTACAAGGCATTTATATAGCGCATTATCTAACATTATAAATATTACTCTAAGCGCTTTACAACATACACAATTAATATATCGCCAAACATACATACAACATAGAGAAATTAAGAAAAGGACTAAATGTTATATTATTTCTTGTATAGACTAGAGTGCCATAGCTACATAGCTGTTTTGAATTGGAGAGAACAAGTCTGATACCATATATTGGGTAAGGGATATTAGGAATCAGTATTTTATTTTACATGCCTATATGTTAGTCTTTGATCTTTCTGTATTTTTGTCATATATCATTGACTGTAGAAATTATGGTACAGATTGAGAGTTGATATTTAATTCTATTATAATGCTCACAGCAATAGTAAATTGATCATTGTTTTTATCTTATCTAATACTCTATAAGATAATTTCTGTGATATCTTTGTGGATGAAATTATCAATCTTTTGTTATATATGTATATGTTTGTTTCAGATTTAAAATTATTGTTTTCTACCACAACTGTGTTCTTCTTGTTACTTTGGAACCCGGTAACACGATTTCAAAAATATTAAAAAATCTGGAATCAGTTATTTGAATGAAACAAAAGTGAATCTAGATCGATTATGCATGTATATATTGTGTTTTCCTAAATTTGTAACATGTGCATAGTTCTGTAACAAAAAAGACTAGTGTTTCCATTCTTTGCTTGCCAGAGAAACAAACCTCTGGGGACGGTAAAAAAAAAAGTGCAAATAACAAAAAATACAAACTATTACAACTTATTTTGGATAATACCATATTATAACCAATTTCTACCGGTCGCGGTAGCTCAGTGGTTAGAACGTTCGCTTCGTAACCGGTAGCTCAGTGGTTACAGCGTTCGGTCTCGAGTTCGAGCCCCGCTCGTGCCATGGCTGTAGGTGAAATACCACAAACCTAGACCTATGCTTAGCACTCAGGGCCTTAACAGTGAGGGTTCTTTAACGTGCCAACGCCTACCGTGACCTCCGATCTTAAGGTCATATCCGAAAGCCCCGTGATTCTCACTTCTAAATGCCGAGCATTTGGCGAAGGAGCAATCACTACTTATTTTTCATCTTGGGTTTGACGCGGCCATGGCACGAGCGGGGCTCGAACTCACGACCTCCCGGTTACGAAGCGAACGCTCTAACCACTGAGCTACCGCGACCAGAAACCCATCCCTTCAGACACAGCTGTAAGCCATGTAAAAGAAACCATCCAAAATCCAAATGCACGGAATCTATTAAATCCCAGGGTCGTCCTATCACAGCTCTTCCAACACCAGTAATCGAAGAATTTAATGCCCAAGGAATAGAGAGTAACCACATTACAGGTTCCAGTCTCTTCTGCTTTTGAACTCTTCAAAACATCTCCTCTGGGCGTTGTCCCAAAATCTGATCCAGGCAAATTTAGAATTATACATGACCTCTCCTTTCGAAAAAAAAAAACCCAATAATTTGACAAATGCTATGATACCCCCTGAAAACTCCACTGTACAGTATGACTATAGATGTTGTCACAGACCTCGTAAAAGGCTTCGGCGAGGGTTCTTTAATGGCTAAAGCTGATATTCATGACATAGCCGGATTGCTATTTCTGTAACCTGTCTCATTCAGTTCAGTGCCTCCGTTTGTGTTTCATTCGTAATGGGACTCAAGCTGTTTAATATATTATTGAGCCCGTTGTGCAGATGGTATGACGAAAAAAAAGACGTACGACTTCACAATTTGGAAATGCTACGCAAAATGTCATGTCGTTCCATTTCTATTCTGTGATTTTGTTACGTGGCATAATAAAAAGGAAAAAACAATGTGTAACCCAGGTCGGAAGTGTGAACACATAACTCAGGTTGGGTTTGTAATTATTGAAGTTTATACGAACTACGAACATCAAATATATACGAAAAACCTACAATAAATTTAGATAATATTATTAACATAACAGAATATAGGTATTCAAATAATTATATCTACCAAGCACCGCATATATTCAGCTACATAAATGATGGCTATAGACCTTATTAAGCGCCTTTTATTTGTAAAATTTGACCCTTGACCTCGCGCATGCGCAAGTTGCGTAGGGCAAGAAAATTCTCGCCATGTAAAGAAATAAGGCCGTAGGCTTGTTTGTTTAACAGCGGATTAACTGTTCAGGATGAGTTTATATTATAAATCACTGCCGGAGGCTTGTCAGGTGGATTACGCAGATAAACTACTACAGCTGGGAGTGAGCGATTTGTGTTTGGATCCTTACATAGACAATGATAATTGGATAAACAATGTGTCAAAATGGCCAGACGTGGAGTTTGGACAAATTTATTGTTACCTCGTTGATAGCCCTGGGCAGTTTACGCGTGATACTTTGAAGGCATACAGATCGTTAGAAGCTTACAATTATTTTCACAGCGGGTGGGTGCAAACGGTGTTGTTGTGTGATTTAAAAACAAATTGTTTTCTGCGCGCCAAAGTTAATCGTTCACAATCCACAACTGAGAAGCCGCATGAAGCTTGGGTTTGTGTAAACAAACAAACCGGAACGATTCTCAACGCTCACTGCACATGCATGGCGGGGTAAGTAGCCATATATTATATTTTATGGAAAGAGAGAGAGAGAGAGGTGTCCCGTGGCGGATTTAAAGAGGGTATCCCCCACCCCCATTGTTTTCGCCACATACTAGTATATAGTCATGTGTTCAGATTTAATAACTCGTATCATACAATATCTAGGCCTTGAACAATGTTAGTAAAGCCCTGAAACGATTGCAAAAATGTTATTTAGGCCCCCCCCCCTCCCCCCGGTTTCAAAATTTCTGGATCTGTCACTGTAGGTGCCTAATGGACAATGATTTTCTCACTCTTAAACTTCTTTAATATTATGACTTGAAGATTGACTGAAATACTAAGTAAGTTGATGAGCCAGCTCAGTAGAGTACATATCATGATCTGACAGTGACATTTCAGACATTATACTGTGTACCTTGATTTTTGACCTTCTGACCTTGAACTTTGACCTACTTTCCAACAACTTTAACATTGGCCATATCATTTCACTGGCAAGTGATATGAATTTCATATGTGTGTTCCTTATGACAGGACTTTTCTAATGGTACCTTAATTTGATGTTAAAGGGACTGGTTCACTATTTTGGGACCAAAAATCGTTTTCATTTTCAATGTTAAGAATTAAAAATATAATCCATATTAAGTTGAAAAGCAAAATTTGAACTTTCTGACTACAAGGATAAGGAAGATATTCTAACCCAAAATCTGTATTATGTAAACAAAGACTCGAGTCATTTTATGTAAACAAACAATAATGAATTGCTAATTTTGCTATTTAAAGCATAATAATTTTTGAAGAGTCATTAATTTAACTTTCAAATGGCACATTTAACCTGAAGAATACGTCAACTTTAAAATTTACCATGAAGTTAGATCCTTTTTTGATATTTTGTAAACAATAACACACCCCAGTCTTTGTTTACATTCCTAATATTGAATTCTCTGTATTGAGCTTGTTTCATAAAGTACAACTTTAATTTTGTGATAGTACTTTTTAAACGTAATAAATAGTACACTTACATTACAAAAAGTGAAAATCTAAGTTTGGTGGAAATCGTGAATCAGTCCCTTTAAGGTCTGTGACCCTTGTCACCTTGACGTTGATCCTAAAATGAGTGTCTTTGGACTCTGCTGCTGACGGGGACATCTGTGTTTCACAAACACATCTTTTTAATCAAGATCTCTGTAATTTTTCAGGTCGAACCAGTTCCTCTATCACATATAAACTTCACAAAACCAAAGAAATCCACATTCCATCAACAGCACTTGCAATTCAACCCGACCAGAACTTTGACAGAACTGACACTTTTTTAGAAATGCTGAAGGAAACACACCCTGAAGCTGTGATATTCAGTGTATTAGATCCTAAACCAAACCCACCCATTCCAAACCCATCATTGCCATCTCTTTTGACATCACTCTATGATGAAGAACATGTTAATCTCTCATTCTCTGACCTTGAGAAAAAGTGCAATGAAGTGGTGAAAATATGAAAGTTTCTGCTGATGAAGCATGTAATCTCGAGGAATTAACACGTCAACAGGGTCTCTCCATGAATTGGCAGACTCATAGAAGAGGTAGATTGACTGCGTCAAATTTTTACGACATATGTCATACAAATCCACAACAACCCAGTGTTTCCCTTATTCGTAGAATCATGATGTATACACCAAATGTTGAGACGGCTGCAATCAAGTGAATCGTGGACTTAAAGAGTATGAGATTCAAATGAAAAAAAACACAACCCAGCGTTCAAAGTGAAAAAAAGTGGATTGGTTGTAAACCCCAGGCATTCCGCTCTAGGGGCAAGTCCTGATGGGGTGACCGAGTGCCCATGCTGTGGTCGAGGACTGGTTGAAATAAAGTGCCCATACAAGTTTGTGAACAGTCACCCATGTTCTGTCCCAGAGGCTGGATTCTACTTAGACAAACATGATAGCCGAACATCCAAAATTAAAGATGGATTGTATCTATGTGAAAATAAACTAAAGCAATCATCTAAGTACTTTTATCAAGTGCAAGGGCAGATTGCATTATGTGATGTGACCTTCTGCGACTTTGTGTGCTGGACCCCTAACGGATTGCATATAGAACGAGTGAACTGTGACCAAACCTTCATCAGTGAAATTGTAGAAAAATTGAACAAGTTTTTCACGAAATGTATACTGAAAGGAAAAAGAAACGCATATATTTTTTTGTTAGGTAACAAAGTTAACATTTATGCTTCAATACGTTTTTTTTTTCTTATACATATTTGATATCACCTGAACTTAAAAACAAACCAAAAAATTGAAGACAAAAAACAAGTTTATTAGGATAAATTTATAAGCAAAGTTGCTATGGTTTCAAATGAAAATTAAAAATTAATAACGGGTGTGTCCTCCACGGGCTAACGTTGCTGCGCGTATTCTTTTGTGCATGGACAAGACAAGGGTGTTGATTTTTCGTTGTGGAAGCCTGTCCCATTCTTCAATGATGGCGTCAGTTAGCTGCTGAAGATTCTGAGGGGCTTGCGGACGACGGCGAATCCGCCTATCAATCTCATCCCAGAGATGCTCTATGGGTGATAAATCCGGGCTGTATGGCGGCCACTCAAGGGGATCAACGTGTTGAGCCTGCAGATAATCACGGCAGATGCGTGCGACATGCGGCCGAGCGTTATCCTGCTGTAGCGTCAGTTGATGCTGCTGAACGTAAGGTGCGACTGTAGACAGGATGCGGTCGCGGTACTGCACTGCATTCAGATTACCGTTTATGACGATTAAGGGCATCTTATCGCCATACGCAATGCCTCCCCACACCATGACTGACCCCCCACCAAAGCGGTCTCTCTCTACTACGCATACGTCAGCGTAGCGTTCTCCACGGCGTCTGTACACGCGTTTACGCCCATCTGCCCGTTGTAAAGTGAACCGTGAAGAGGACCTTTCTCCACTGCCGCATACTGAAGCGATAGGGTCCAAATCGCTGCAACCAATTAAGGCGCACCCCCCTTCTTCTGTCAGTAAGGGGGAGACCTACGTAGGGTCTCCTGGCTCTGATGCCGAAATGCCGCAACCGATTTCTTATGGTTTTTTCACTAATTCTTCTCGGGAAAGAGTTTGCAGATTGCACTGCCGTTCTGCTCCTGTCTCTCAAGTGCGCAAGTCGGATGGCGCGATCCTCCCGCGGCGTTGTTGCACGAGGCCTACCGCTACGTGGACGGTCGGTAACATTTCCTGTATCTCGAACACGTTTGCAGTCGAGATATTGTTGACTGAGATACTCCTAAACGCCTGGCAATCTCAGAATGCGATACCCCATCAATTAACCATGCTAAAGCTCGGCCTCTGTCGTTATTTCCTAGGCGTGGCATGTTAACGCGTGAAAAATTTTGAAATCAAAACTGCAAAAACAGCATGTCTCTCGATAGTCTATGGATATTCCCAGCTCGTGCTCACTTTTTCGGCGTGTGTTCGAATGACACTCAATTTCATGAAAAAACGTGAAGAAAGAAATCAATACAAAAGAAGCTACGGATGACTGAATTTTGAGGCTAACTAGAATATAGAGACCCCTTTCAACTAAAAACTTATGAGTTTTAAATATACATTTGCATTATTAATTTATAACTATAAAAATTCGATATATGCGTTTCTTTTTCCTTTCAGTATATGTTACCAGAGCTGCTGACAAATCGTTTGAAAAGTGATACTAATAACACCAGACACCAGTTTGTATTTGTGGAAAACCAGAGGACTTTGATAATCTCATTGGATGCGATTCCGGTCAGTGTAGTGTGGAATGGTTCCACATGAAATGTGTAGGACTAAAAAAAGTCCCCCAAGGATCCTGGGAGTGTTTACCCTGCCGAAAGCTGCCAATACTCAAAAGAAAAAAAACGGTGAATGTTTAGAATTGAGCAATTATTGTAATTTCGATTTGGACTATCAATATGACCCACATGAGCATGCATTACATGTATGATTCTTTTTAAAATTTAAGTGAGCAGTTTGTCCTTGGTACCCAATAATTTTTTCCAGCAATTTCCTTTCATATTAATTTAAAGAAAATTTTGTACATTTTAATTTCACGATATATATGGGTCATTTTCAAAATATGTCAATATTTGATTTCTATTTTGTGAGATTATAAAGTAACTTGTATTCGTTCAAATTTTATTTTGGTATAACACACAACTATTCAATTATATAAAAATAAACAAGAACATTAACTTCAATGAACTGTTAGCATAAAATAATGAAATATAACTCCTTGCTATTTGCATGTGTCCCTTGTGTTACCTGAAAATTTGAAAAAAAAAATTAATGTTTGATTTAAATGAAAAGCTTCGTAAAACCCTTAACAGAAAAAACAGTTAAAAAATACTCAAATAATATCAGTATTATCTCATTTTACCGATGAATTCATTTTTTTTCTTCAGATTATAAATTGTGGTCAAATAAAGTAATTTCTTGCTCTTTAACTTCACAAAATAACGCGAAAATTCATTTTATAATTTAACTTTTTTTTCACTTCATGAACAGGTATAAAAAATGCATAGTTAAAAAACCAAATGCGAAACAAAAAGTTAGAATAATTTTATTTGGTTTTTCATTTCCTGACCAGTAACACAAGGGACAATATGGTAACATGAAAACCCCAAAGGTAACAGAAGTGACATTCACATTTAAACATATTGTGATATCTTTCTTAAAAAAAAATAATCAGTCCCGAAAATGAAGTGGCAGTAGCATTTTAAGTTGCCATTCATACGTTTACTTTAAATTATTCTAATCCTCAAAATAACTGAGAAACAAGTTTTGGTAACACAAAGGACAAAATTATCGTAACACAAAGGACAGTCATGTTATTGTCCATTTCTCTTTAGAAATGATTGTAAACTCATTTTCGAATATTTTTACGTAAATTAAATTGTGATTCCTTTCAGTATAAGGGTATAAAGTTTGCTTTGACTGTTTCATGACAAAATACAGAGGATAACAATAGGGACACTTGATAACACAAATGACTTTTTATCATCAGTGAAGTCATTTCTTTAACATCTCCAGTGCTAGTTTCCATGCTTCGTTTTCAATTTGATACTTTTGTCCAACAAGCTTAGGTTCAGGAATAGTTCCTATGACATGTTCCATGCCATACCAACATTCATCTCTAACTGCAAGAGGCCAGTAAAAAGATGTGTTATCTAGATCCCTTCCTACTGTGTGCATACAGCTGACAAATACATCTGATTCATCACAATCTGTTACGATCCCTGGATATGGTTTATTGTCATAACTCACTAACACATATTTGCCCAGTAAATCTTGGGGACTTAGATCAGAAACATCAAGATGGTGTCGACTCTCATCACTTACTCCGACTACTGATTTACCCAGCTTATCATCTGTTCCATGCTTACAATTATCATTCTCATCTTTGTTCGGTACCTGATCCATTGGCATTGGAGCAACGAAGTGGTTGGGTACCCAGTTTTGTGTAGTCATGTCTTGTCGTGTAGTGGTCCACATAATGTACCCAGTCTCATAGCATTTTAACTCTCTTGGTTCTATCATTCGACTGAGATCTTTTCTAACATTGGGGTTCCCTAAATTTGGGTAAATCGAACATATTCTGCGCCCAAGAACACTAGACAGGGCAAACATTTGCCATATACCCATGTAGGATTTGTTTTTTGTAATTTTGATTATCTCCTTGTCGTATATATTTTCGATTTCACGGATGGAGAGGGCTTCATCGGTATATTCGTCGGAATATAGTGCATACGCTTTGGCAAGGGAGTTATTTCTGGTTTCTGTTCCTCTTTCTAGGAAGGTTTGGTTGAAATACGCGTCCTTGTAAACAGATGATTCAAGTATTATTCTCACTCTTATTTCATCTGCCATGTCCTCCGTCCCGGACGCAATGATGCTTCCTGAATATGGCAAACAATTGCCATCAGCAGTTACCCTCACAGGATAAAGAGTCATGTTTTGCGGCATATCAGTTGGGCAAATTGAAAGCGTGTTTTCATCAACCACGAACCCGGTGGTCGTAATGCAGGGAGAGAACCTACAGTCTATTTCATATCCCTTCTCTTCAATAACTTTGTATATATCAGCACATTTGTCCTGTATTTCCACAATTGTCTGACATTGTCCAAGTTCTGTTAGCATTCGAGAGAAAAAATATCTTCTAGTTACTGGGTTATTATCTTCAGCTCTAACTATTGTTTCTTGACAACCAGAAACACCCGTTTTCGATTGTCCTGTCTTAGCTTTCTTTGTCTCTAGTTTCTCTGGTTTCTCTTGAGATTGATTTTTCGATTCGTCACTTATCATTTCTTCTGTTCTGTTAACGAGAGAATGATGTTTCATTCGGTGTCCCGTGTGTAACGGATCTTCAACGCAATAATAACTCACATCCCTGTACAATACTTCTCCTAATGCTGAATATCTTATCTGATGAACTTTCAAGGTTCCTGGGACAGGTTTCAGCTTTTCTTTTGAAAGAATATTTGTCTTTAAATCTATTTCTTGTTGTCCAACTTCATATACAAAAACTTCTGAATCTTGAAAGTTTTGTACAAAGGATTTTGCACTCATTATATCTTTTTTTTTGATTTTGATTCTATGCGTTTCAGATTGTACAGGGAATCTGCAAGAAACTGTATGTTTTCATGCTGCTTGCAAGCACAAGTATCTCGATCTGCTTCCTTTGGCGCTTACGGTCTTTGAGCAGGGAGGGGCCTTTTAACGTACCAAACCTGCTGTGACACGTGGCATCGGTCTCTTCCGAAAGGCCGCCCCATTTAGTCGCCTTTTTCGACAAGCTAGGGGTGCTGAGGATCTATTCTAACAACCCGGATCCACACGGGTTAACATTTAATTATATCATGATTCCACTCATTTGCTTTCTTACCAGTACATTAAAATGTACTTGCATAAAAAAAAACTTCTCTACTTCTCGGTCCATGACCTGGAAATATCCAAATAAAGTGTACAATAGATTATATTGTATTGTTTTATGTAGTGCTGTCTAGTATATGATGCCCAGTAGTGCGGCAACTAAATAGTCCTCACCCTAGGCCGAGTTGTAAGTCTGTGATTTGAGCAGGTCTGCTTTCATCAGTGAATACTAAACAATTGAACTTCCCGAAATACTGATCAGCTGATTATACCATCGGGAATATCGAGATCGATGTTAATAATTATCGATTATCACTACAATATTTTAATCCTTACATCAGACAAATGGTATGGGGTATTCCTTTCAAGATTGGACATTTACACATATGTATATGTACATGTACACACATACTCCGTTATATGATATACATTGAGAATCTTTATCTTTTGAACCACACTCGTCTGGCATCTAAAAATAACAGCACACAAATGATATCTTTAATGATGTGCTAAAGTCATAAGACCAAAATTGATCAGTTTTGTTCACTGATAATAGATTTAAAACACAAATTATTGAAATCTCTACACTCTTTAATTCAATTTGTAATTAGTAACTAACTATTCACTGTCTTGCACAGAGGTTGGCGCCATGTGTCATTTTATGGAAGGAAACTAGAGTACCCAAAGGAAACCTATGTATCTGAGTGGGTGATCACCATATCCTCTAACATACAACCGCTGCTGATTGTGGAGATGGAGATCAGGTCACAGCAGTCAGAAGCGAGTGTGTTAACCACCCATTTAAATGTACATGTAAACCCAATTAAATTTACAATGCACTAGCTTGGATTCTTGCATACACCATTAGCCGATGTTGATGGGGCACATGAAGATGTTGATGGACTGGATGAAGATGTTGATGATCCCTGAGACCGCAAAAACCGAGGCCCCGTGTCACAGCAGGTGTGGCACGTTAAAGATCCCTCCCTGCTCAACACCAAATTCAATCAGAAGTACGTGGGACCGTATTCACCAGACTATGAATTTAACGGTACCCATCAGGAGAAGATAAGGGCGCAGAATACCTCGGTTCTTGTTTTACAGGTATTAATTCTGTGAGCCTGATATCTTTGCGTTCCCCGCTATCGCATACCCTCAGTGTCGCACTTTCCAGTACCTTTTTCCCAGGCCATGTTTGTAATGGTGCAAAATAGATTCTTCTGGACCTGTTAATCTTGCAATAACAGTGTAAATCAAGTCATGTGAAATTTGAACTGCAGTGATAATTGTCTTATAGAAATTACAGATGAATAATGATGTAGCAATACATGGTGGTAGCATATTGTAATCACAATTTCAGGTGCAATTGTGGATCATGCACCCCTATGCTCACAGCCGTAGAAAGGAAATATGCTGCTCAGAAATTCCAAGGATTATGGAGAAAATCGAGTCGTACGGTGACGATTTAACATGCATCACAAGTCACCCTGGATTCCGGACCGTTTGTCTAGACGTCTTTGTCCTGGAGACCGCATACTACCAGTATCGGTCACAGTATGGAGATATACAGAACAGCATTAATGGGTAAGAAATGAAGTTTCATTATCTTTAATTTCAAGGAATCCAACAAAAGTGGTATATGTTGCCTAACAATTTCTTTAATTTTATCACAGGAGAAATAGATATAGAGCCTATCGTCAACTTGCTCGTTGGTGTTGGGGCTACTTAGGAAAGACTGTTCGAGTTCCCCTCCCCTCCTGTGCAGTAACAAAGATCCGCGAGACATTCAGCTCAGATGAGTATCGGGGATTTAAAGACCCAGAATGAGTTTTACTAAAAACTAAATTGCATTATGAACATTTTCTCAGAATTAGCTCAGTGGTTAGAGCGTTCGCTTCGTAACCGGGAGGTCGTGAGTTCGAGCCCCGCTCGTGCCATGGCCGCGTCAAACCTAAGACGAAAAATAGGTAATGATTGCTCCTTCGCCAAACGCTCGGCATTTAGAAGTGAGAATCACGGGTCTTTCGGGTATGACCTTAAAAACGGAGGTCCCGTGTTACGTTAGGCGTTGGCACGTTAAAGAACCCTCACCTGAGCGCTAAGCATAGGTCTAAATTTGTGGTACTTCACCTACAGCTGGTGACGTCTCAATATGAGTGAAAAATTCTCGACGGGACGTAAAACAAACAAACAATCAATCAGAATATTTTCGCTGACAACAGAAAAATACATGTACGACTATCACAAGTGATATATATTTTCACTGATAAGTTGCTTTTGACTGGAAATGTCGCAAGAGCAAATTAGTGAACATTTTGAAAAATACCTTTAGCAACATGACACACATCGTAATAATGAGTTGTCTCTGGTAAACTTTCCCTGATCCACCTCTGGATTTGTATGTGGCGGTCAGTCACCATCGTCCCTATCTCTAGATTGTTCTTGACCCGGTCAACAGCACGCTCGAGACCTCTTTTTTCCATGCCCATGTTGTTCTTTACTTCATTACTCTACAAAATTGTATAACAATATAAGTACACATGTACGGAGAAAATGTAAACCATGTTTAAGAAAACTGGTATCACAACAGAGCTCTCTCACCACTTTTTAAGACCGATGTTCAAATAGCACACATGTAGACAAGTTGATGTCCAGTCTTTCCTTTCATTCATTTTTGCAAATACATGTACCTGAACTAACTGAATGTCGATCACAATTCCTTCTTCATGGTCTATTGTGCTGTAGGAACCAAACTTGGCACAGTGACCAGGGGAGTCAGCTCGCCCATCTCCACCAACAACCAGCGGCTTCCCTCGCTTCACTGCTTGCCTGACATACACCTCCTGGTGTCTGCTCCATGTTTCAGTTCTACATTTTATTAACTACCACATATCGATGACGTCACATGCACAATACACACTATGGGTCAGGCTAATGCAAGTAATATCATAACATCTCCCTTCCTTTGAAATTGAATTGAATGATGGACAATTTGACAATGAACTTCTAAATATTGATTTACATAAACTTCAACATGTATGGTTAATTAATGTATCCTAGCAAATTATCAAGCATGCATACTTCTGCAGTAATAAAATAATATAAGAAAAGGTATGATGCAATAGACTAGAAAAAATAGAAGTAACAATTACATAGTTACTCAAAGATTGCAATTAAGCACAATGAAAATGTTCAAATAACATAAATGTTCAAGTATTTGACAGTCATTTCATATTCACATGATAGTCCTCGAGTTTCTTAGGAAGTCTCTTCACACGCGTGCTAGTTCTCGAACTAGCTGAGTTTGTGGAAACGGTACTAGCATCACTAGATTTCTGCGGAGTGCGATTTTGAACAACTTTAATGTCTTTCACATTAGGTTTCTCGGTCGGAGTCACTGAAGGTGAGTCGCACAAGACATCAGGGTCTGGAAACGGATCAGCATTCGCGTCACAAGATTCATTTGTAGCACGAAGGTCGCTACGGTTTCGGCGGTATGTTCTATTGTCAATCTCGACTATGAACGAGCGATTTCCAATATTTTCTATGCAAGTTCCGTAACGCCATTTTTTCTCTGGGTCCGTATTTGGTTTCATTCGCACCGGTTGTCCAATACTGAGTTCTGGAAGTTGCTTCGCACTTTGGTCGTAGTAAAACTTGGCTTTTTGTCTTTTGAATTTTACCTTTTCTGCTACCTCTTCCACAAGCTTGGGTTGAAGCAAGTCTTGTGACATTGGTAATGAATGACGCGTTCTTCGGGACATAAGACGTTGTGATGGACTGCTGGCCATGTCAGCTGTTGGAGTGTTCCTCCAATCAAGAATACATTTCCACAAATCATCGCGATTTCTTCTTGCTTTGCGGACAATATTTTTTGCAATTTTCACAGTTGCCTCTGCCTTCCCATTGGACTGACTGTGATAAGGAGATGAAGTAAGGTGCTCAAATTCCCAGTCACATGCGAAATTATGAAATTCAGTTGCTTTGAACCGAGGGCCATTGTCGGTAACAACCACATCAGGTGTTCCGTGACGATCGAAATGTTGTTTCAAACAGCTGATAACTGTAGCTGCTGAAGTATCTGCAAGTAGATCGAGTTCAAAGAAGTCTGAATAGTAGTCTACAGTAACTAGATAATCCTCAGTCTTCAGAGTAAAAATGTCAATTCCAAGTTTCGACCAGGGCTGATCTGGGATGTCATGTGTCATCAACGGTTCTTTCTGCTGTTTCCGTTGAAACTCGCTGCATGTACTGCACTTGCTGACAAAATCCTTGATTTCCTCATTCATTAGAGGCCAATACAAGGAATCCCTTGCTTTGCGTAGACAAGCTTCAATTCCCAGATGGCTTGAGTGAATGCGTCGGAGCATTTCATGTCGCAGTGTCTTTGGTATGACTACACGGCTGCTGCGGTAGATGATACCGTCTTGAACTGAAAGTGCATCTCTGACATTCCAATATTGACGAACACCTATTGGAACTTGATCCTGAGTATCTGGCCATCCTGAGAGTATTACGGTCTTTAGGGACTGAAGACTTTCATCCTTGTTAGTGAGGTCCCTAATCTGGTTCAATCTGGAGTCGGTGACCTTACATACCCACTCTGATTGGTTGATGTATGCAATTTCCTCTGCAAGCTTAGACATGAGGTTCTCTTCATGACCGGTAGTCGCACGAGACAAAGTGTCTGCTATGTAGAGATATTTCCCTCTGGTGTAGACAACTTCTAAATTGTATTTGTGCAGGCGAAGTAGCATCCGTTGGAGGCGTTTTGGTGCAGCTAGGAGTGGTTTCTTAAAGATAATTTCCAACGGCTTGTGATCTGATAAGTTTTTTGCCATAAATGTAATGATCGAATCTCTCACATGCAAAGACAATCGCGAGACACTCCTTTTCTATTTGGGCGTAACATTGTTCTGTTTTGCTTAAGGCTCGAGAAGCGTATGCTACAGGTTGACCCCTCTGTAAGAGCGTGGCTCCTAAACCAACATCACTGGCATCACACTGAATTGTGACCTCTTCCTGAACATCAAAGTATCTCAGGACTGGTTGTGTACTGACGAGTTGTTTCACATTCTCAAATGCATCTTCTTGCTGAGACTGCCAAGACCATATGGCACCTTTATCAGTAAGACGTCGCAAAGGTTCACATGTCTCGGAAAGATGAGGTAAGAATCGTGATAAGTATGTGGCAAGTCCGATGAAACGTTGAACTGCTTTTACATTCTCAGGTCGCTTCATGTTGTTGATTGCACTAACTTTATCTGGGTCTGGACGGATACCTTCTGCGGTAAGTATGCTGCCCATGTACTTCACTTCTGTCTGACGTAACTTGAATTTATCCTTGTTCAGTTTCAGTCCTACAGCTCGAGCTCTCTGTAATACTGCTATCAAGTTTGAGTCATGGTCTTGAATAGCTGTTTCCATGGTTTCACCACATCCGAAAACAATAATGTCATCCATCACACATTCTGCTCCTGACAGTCCTTCGAGAACTTCATGCTTCATTCTTCAGGTGCTGCAGATAATCCGAACGGCATCCGCAGCCAACGATACCGACCAAACGGAGTCCAGAATGTTGTCAGAAAACTGCTGGATTCATCTAACTTGATGTGCCAAAATCCTTCCTTTGCATCTAACACCGAGAAAACTTTGGCATTTGCAAGATTTGGCAATATGTCGTCAAGTGTTGGCATAAGGTAGTGAGAACGTTTAATTGCTGTGTTTAAGTCCCTTGGGTCAATGCATATGCGTAGTTTACCAGGTTTTGTCACTGTCAACATACTGCTTATCCAGTCTGTGGGAGTAGTGACTCTTTTGATTATGCCTCTGTTCTCAAGGTCTTTTATTTTAGCATGTATTTCCTGCTTCATAGCTTGACAAACTCTACGAGGCTGATGCTGAACTGGCTTGACTGACGGGTCAATTTCTATCTTGTATTCACCAGGAAATGATCACAAGCCTTCAAACACATCCTTATACGAGTCCAATATCTGACTTCGGCTGATTGGTTCTGTTCTTGGCTTGGAGGAAGTATCAACACTGTTAACGATGTTGACTGTTAGCAGTCCTAACTTTTCGCATGCTTCTGCTGAGAGTAGTGCAGTCTGGTTTGTGTCAACTATGTAAAAGTTCAAACACTCTGTATGGTTCTGAACAGTACATGAAATATCAACAGTGCCTAGCGGTTCGAGTTTCCACCATAGAGTCGCAAAGCTTTTGTAGTAGGTCTCATGGGTGGATTGCTGTCTTGGGTAAGTATGCAGTATTGACGAAGTCCAAGAATATTGCAAGTAGATCCAGAATCGAGCTGGCAGATTACATGTCTTCCAAATGAATGGTCAAGCGACATATGTACTTTAGTAAACCACTGCTTCCCATGCGTTGATTTCACAGTAAAACAAGACTCTGTAGATTCACAGTCACTAGAATCATCAGCATCATCAACTCTATGTACTCGCGTCTTCACACTTTGACATACTGTTGAGAAATGATTTTTCTTTCTGCATAAGTTGCATATTTGGCATCTGCAGGGCAATTTTTTCGTCCTTTGGCATGCTTTCCACCGCAGTATTTGCATTTCAATTTCTGTGTTGATTCATTAAAGTTCTTGGTTGCCTTTGGAGTGAACTTCTTCGGTTTCACATCTTTGGAATGTTTCTTAGTTCCTTTCGATGCATAGTTTACTTGTGGTGCAACTACAGTTTCAGTTGGTCCTTGTAGTTTCTTAAGCTGATTTGATGTTCTTTCACTGGTTCTACACATGTCAATAGCACTGTCTAAAGTGAGTTTTGACTCCCGTAGTAGTCTACCACGCACTCCCTGGTCCTTTGTACCAAGCACAATTCTATCGCGAATCATCTGGTCTGCGAAAGCACCGAATTCACATGTTTTCGCTAATTCTCGAAGTCTGCATAGATAGTCATCAAACAATTCACTGGTCATTTGATCTGCTGTATTAAAAACGTAGCGTTCATATATGACGTTAGTTTTGGGCATGAAATGTTGATCTAGGGCTTCCAGAATCTTATCAATGTCCTTGCTGT
>JAMZEH010000074.1:702224-724724 GCA_024699665.1 Ostrea denselamellosa | reverse complement strand
GGTGGTGACATGGGTCTCCCTGTTGTTAGGGAGACTTTTCTCTGAGTCGTAGTGGAGTTCACGGATGATACCGGTCCAAGGAGGATCCGTCTTGGACTACAGTTTGATGTCATTGACGAAGGTGTGGTCATCCTTTAAGACCCCTGTACAACAACCAAAAAAATCCTTAAAATCATGATGAGAGAAAAGAACAGAGAACAATTTTTTTATACAAAATCCTTAAAGAAATATTTTTAAAAAACATAAAACTATATCATAAAAAAACTATTTTTTAAAAAACCAAAATAATCAATAATACCTAAACTCCTCAAACGTGCTAACTTCCAACAACTCAGGATCCTTATTCTCATCCGACCCCCGGTCCTTACTCAATCTTCTTCTTTTAATTGCTACCTCAATAGAGTCATCAGCTTCCTCCAGCTTTCTTTTTCTTTTGTTAGAAACTGGAGGACTATATGTACAAAAAAAGAAAAGAAAAAAACATCCTAAAATTATTTCTTTCTTCAAGTAAATAAAACATCTTCAATTAAAAAAAGCGACAATACCATTAAATCTTTTTAAGAATAAATTTCACATATTATTTTCACTAGCATATAGTACCTAATACTTTTTTAAAAAACAAAACACAAATTACCCCGCGTCTGGGAAGTTTATGCTAATCTTTTCACCCAGGTCCATCCATTCCTTCTCAAAGTCCCTGAATGACCTTGCTGGGGTGAAGTTTATTTCATCTTCTCTATAAAAAACACACGATATATAAGAAATGTCTTCTTCTTAACAAGGACGTTAATGGACAGAGTTATTATAAGAGAAAAAAGACGACTCTGTTAATTTCTTACAATTTTTTTTTGCAAGAGTTACTGCTAAAAAAGTGTGTAGGTAAAAAAAATAAAAAATTAATGAATATAACACTTGTAAAAAAAATAAAATAGAATTACCGTATTTTTAAAAAAAAAACATCTCTTTTTATATCGGATCAAAAAGCGTACTATTAAGGTAAGAAAGACAACTTTTTATCTCTAAGAGTTTAAAAATATTACTGACTACAGAAATAGCTTATATTAAGGAAAAAAGAGTTTTAAATATATTACTGACTACAGATAGATAAATAAATAACAAAAAATAAAAATAAAACACATTAAAAAAGTAAATAAAAGTTAAGTTAAAAGAATTAAAATAAAATCAGAATTTAGAATGCAAAAAATAATGATAATAATAATACTAATGTACTTACATCATTTTCAAGAATGCTTCTGCCATTTTCCCCTTACAAATCTTAAACTTCGATTCACTATTTAAGCTTAAAGCTAAAGTCAAATTAAGACGACTGATCTGAAGTAAAGAACGATTTGACGCTGAAAGAAAAAATACATCTCATATTTATACTTTACTAAAAATATAATAACTCTGTCAAGAATTACGAAAGAAAACCGTATTGTGAAAGCACAGGATGGAATTATGTCAACTAAAATGTCCTCAAAAATGAGATTTTAGGTTAATGGAAAAAACACGTGAGGTCAAAATGTATTTTCTACATATTTTAATATTTGCGCCTTTTTCAGTACAAGGAGGAAGGACCGAGTTTTAAAAACATCACTGAACCTAGCTGTTATGTCCATTTTCCCAATCATACTATCTGACACATAGGCATCAAGCCTACAACCTATACTAAACAACGACATGACAAAATAAAAAAAAACCTGAAGATAAAAAAAACGATTCGAAGGAATTATGCCTACATATTTTAATATTCACGCCTTTTTTCCGGATGAAAGAACAGTAACCGGTTTTTTTAAAAATTAATCATCTGAAAACAACTCATGACAAATTTTTAGAAAAATATTGAAAATAAAAAAACAATTCGAAGGGATATTTATCACACATTTTAAATTAATCCAATATACATGCATATGTATGCCATTCCTACATATTTTAATACTCGCGCCTTTTTCCGATTCAAGGACGAAAACCGAATTTTAACTCTTTAATCATCACGTGTACCTGTTATCTCCCTATCTCATTTTCCCATCATTCTATCTGACACAGCAAAATAGAGAATAACAATACTCAAAAAAACAACTGCTCTATGTACTCAGCTTTTTTTTACCCGCGCTCTTTTTAGTACAGAGATTAAACATAGCACTTTTATCATCATATGTACCTGTTATCTCCATATATATATATGTTTATTCAAATTTAATACTTCTTTAATTAGTGATATCCATCTGACACTGTCCATTGTTATTCTCACAGCTCTAAATTCTAAAAATTTGGACAAAAAAAAGGATATTTTATTTTCAACACTAGAAAAAAATTTATGGTCGGCGCTAGAAATTAGGGTCGGTCGTGAAAGCGGAAACAAACATATTTTTTTCTTAGGCCTGAACAATACTCAGTGCATACATAGGTAATCAAACTGTCAATTTTTTTATTCATGGTATGATTGCTTTTAAGTAATTTTTTTAAAAAAATCTTAGTCGTAAATTTTTTTTGAAAAAAAGGAATCGCGTGAAGTATATTTTCACAGAATGTTTGTATATTTTTTAGACCATGTCTCCAGATTTCTAAGCTTGCTGAAAACCACCAATCATTCCATCCCTTCCACAGACGAAATCGACGCCCTGACTGACAAAGCCATAGGTAATCTAACAGATTATCTTAATTTAGGAATAAGCTCTGTAACTATGATATGTGTAATATTATTTAAAACAAAGTGTTATAACCGAATGTGTAAAAGAAGATTTAGAGACAAGAATAAGAGTCCTATCTATAGACACCCTTCAACATTTTCTACTGATTTTGAATTACATAGAAGTCATCAATTTAACCTCAATGACGATGAAGATGATTTGTAAAAAAAAAAATCATAAATAGATTCTTAAAAATTTAATGACGGTGAAAATGATTTTGTAAAATTCATAGATAGATTCTTTAAAAAATATACAAATTTATTTATTTTATTTATTTTTTTTCATTTTTCTTTAACATTTCTAAGACGTATATATACTATTATTTTAGAAAAAAGAAGAAGAGGGTTTATATTTTTTCATCATTTTGTATTTATTTTTTGTAGGCTTTTTAGTTTGGGCCCTTATGACTACACTGGGCATGCTCATAATTGCTGTTAAGAACTTTCTACAACGAAAATGCTTAAATGACACATCCCAATCACCACAAAACACGAGTCAAATGCCGCTTGTGTCGATGAACATGCCATCCTCTGCCATTTGCTCTCCTCCTCAACCACCTACCCCCCCCCAATCAGCACAACCCAGCGACGATGCACCCATAGCCTCCCGAACCAGGTCAAAATATGCCCAAAAAATCTAAGGAGACAGCAGACAAATGTTGATCACATTCTATGTTTAACCAAGTACTTTTTTATGCAAAAACGAAAAAAAAAATTTCAGGTAGGAAAAAACTATGTAAACGAAGCAAGACATTATGCATGCAAGTTATTTTTTGTATATTATTTTTTTATATGTATTTTTTACATATATGTATGTAATTTTTTTCAAGCAGAAAAAAACATGTAATTTTTTTCAAGCAGAAAAAAATATAGGTTGTGAACATACACCAAGAATGGAAGGGGGAAATTTTTTTTTAATAAAATAAAAACATTTCCCATGGGTATTATGTACTTATGTAGTTTGTATATGTTAAAAAAAATAAGAGAGATAGATGTTTGTAAAATTTATATACACATAAAAAAGTATACACCTTATAAATTTTATTTGTTTGAAAACAATTTATTTTATATAACCATTCCATATCACAGGTACATGTGGAATTTTATACACATACTTTATATTAAAATGTGTTTGTTAATTGTTTTCAGGAAAAAAACAAAGCTAATTAAATTGTATAATCAGCATTGGTATGGGGACACACCCCTTGGTCTTATTGCACAGACCTTATTATGCTAAAAATAGAAATTAACAGCCTCTATTCTACTAAAAAAATAGATGCCTACATTGTTTTGTATGTATTTTTAGCCAATGATTATAGATTATAATAAAACAATTATAGTCTTCTAATATCGGTCAATACATGATTTTATTGACCTGATGAGAGTATATCAACCTCGGACTTCTCAATGAAAACATGTATTGACCTCATCAGAAGACTATAATTGTATAATATCTGGTTGTTTTATGAATTTTATGCACATACTTTATAATGTTTGTTACATCTAGTCATTTTTTACAAAGTATAGTTGGTTATTGCATTAAGTCATTTCACAGGGTTTGTGAAAAAAAAAAGAATTTTATTCATGGGTTTTTTTGTGAATGAAGCATTCCTCATGTTTGAATACCTCAGAGAAAAAAGTATATATCTGGTTGTTGCATCTAGTCATTTTTACGGGTTGTATTTTTTGTAAAAATGAAGCAATACTCATGTCTAAAACGTCTGGTACAAAATACGTGTAATTTTACCTTAATTTGGTGTATCTCTTTTTTTTAAAATAGTATTTTTTGATATATGATCATTGTATCTTCAAGCAAAAACCCGAAAAAGGATGTATATTTTGTTAATTGTTTGTTTCTATACTGTTGATTATATATATGAATAAAAAAAGATATTTTTTCTTCACCAATTTTGATTTTGTCTATTTTTTAAAACTATTTTGTAATACCTACTGATAAAAGGAATGTGGCAAATATCAGGGTAAGGAAGAAAATAATATTCTAATTTTTTTATTTATATTTTTGTTGTTTTTTTTAGTTTAAGAAAAAAAGACAATGGCAGAAGATAATCATCTAAAGGAGATTTTGGGTTCCTTGACGGATGCCGACAGTGTAAATTTATTTGCCTCGATTCATGTTCTCACTGGTCACGAGGAAGTGGAAAATCGTCTGAAAGAACTGTGGGAAAGTCATATTGATGTACTATGGCAGGAAGTCTTGGAGACGATCGAGAATGATGTTCCATCAAAACGACTAAAACTTCAGGAACCAGGTTCAATCAGTTCTATACAACAAGGGGGTGGGCAAACAATATCCGAGGGTAAAAAACCGTACTACATTTGGAAAAAAGACTCGCGGACATTTAAGAAAAACACGGCCACAGAAACGACTTTCAAACTAAAATTTAATGAGCAGTGGGCCGGTGAGAAATTGATAGATATTTATGACAAGGTACATGACATGTTCGATGATGTGCTGGCAGAAGCCAAGGGAGACGACTCCGACTTAGGTAGAGTTGTAATCCAACATCCCCAATTAAATAATGCTATAGTGGTCTCTCTCCGAAAATGGGAGGATTTAAATGCCGATACGGTGATGTCTGAGGTCACCAAAGTCTTAAATTCAAACGAAGATTTACCTGTAGACGGTGACCTGCTTGTGACTATTGGATCCATTGATATGTCAAAAGGTGGGGGTGGAAATAAATTACCCATCACCACCTTAACTGGACCCGGAAATAGTGTGATTAAAAAATACTCAATCTTTGAGGTACAGAATGACAATAATCTCTGCATGGCCATTGCTATCGGGCTTTGCTTTTTGAAAACGTGTAAAAAAGTAGATTCAAATACGTGGGCTACTTTGATCAAAAATGAGTCAGGAACAACCTTTGAATTAGCTCTGAAATACCAAACCGTCCCCCAAACGTATTATGATAATATTCTGAAGAAGAGTAGGAACAAAATGCAAACTAAAATGGCTCTAGAGCTGTGTCACATGGCAGGTGTACCTACACACAGGTATTTGGGATTAAATGACATTGACCCGTTTGAGACATTATTAAGCGTAAACATATACGTAGTCTCATCGCGAGTGGGGAACAAATTCATCACAGTAAGGGAGAGCACTCACAAATCTAACCTTTACTTGTACCATGTGGAGGTAGACGAGGAAAAGCATTGGCACGGTATTGCCAACATACAAGGTTTTTTCCAGGGGTCTTATTTTTGTTCCACTTCTCTGAAATCATACGACCACAAGCATAAACACAAATGTTCCACCTATTGTGATGTGTGTTTAAATCATGATTGCCCCGAGACTGAAAGCCAACTAGGATGTCGGTCTTGTGGGAGAATTTGTAGATCACCAGCTTGCTTTCAACGACACCAAGAGACCTTAATAGCCACGATAGATCGAGTTATCCCCCCTTGTAAGCAATTTTACCAGTGTAAAAAGTGTAGAATTACTTTACAATACCGCAACCGAACACCCGATCAACACGTTTGCCACGAATGGCAGTGTCCCAATGGCAAAGAGTATTTTATTGGACAACATCTCTGCTTTCAAAAAGCTCATCAGTCTACACTTGACAAAAGGAAAAAACAATTTGTTTTCTATGACTTTGAAACACGTCAAGATGAGATTTTCAACTGTGATCGAGGGTATTACCCTCCCTCTATCAGATGTCGTCAATGTGTAAGAAAAGAGCACAAGTGTGCTAGTTGTAAACTCTGTCAAAACTGTCAGGATGTATCTTGCGGTCTACCCCAACATAAAGTTAATTTCGCCGTCATACAGTCCTGTTGTCATGTCTGCGAAAATAAAGAATTGCAAACGGATTCGACGTGTAATAATTGCGGAATACGATGTGAGCAATGCTCTCAAATGGAAAAGTCACGGTTTCTATACCCACCCTGTCCTGGTACGTGTGGGTATAGGGAAAGGGTATTTCGTGGAGACGATGCAGCGGAACAATTTTGCTCTTACTTTATCAAACACAGCTCACAATTCCAAGAGCTTTGATTGTTACCCTATTTTAGAATGTCTGATCAACCGACATTCAATTCGTCCGTCCAAAATTATGTATAATGGATCGAAAATCATGTATATGCATATAAGCCAAAAATTGAATTTGACATTTCTGGATTCCTTGAATTTTCTTCCCATGAAATTAGCCAAGATTCCAGACGCCTTTGGATTAAAAGAACTCAGGAAAGGTTATTTTCCACATTTATTTAACAGGAGAGAAAATCAAACCTACGTGGGTCCCTATCCGGATTTGCACTATTATGGTTATGATCACATGTCCGTCTCCGATAGAAAAAAGCTTGCCACATGGCACAAAACTAAAATGTGTGGACAGTTCCACTTTCAAGAAGAAATACTACAATACTGTCGTTCTGATGTCGATATCTTGAGGCGGGGGTGTATGGCATTTAGGAATATGATGATTAAGGCCACTACAATGGAAACTCGCTTGGTACATCCAGACGGCACAGACGAGACGTCTGCCACACACGGTGTTGATCCGTTTGACTACGTCACAATAGCCAGTGTATGTATGGGGATCTTCAAGACTCTCTTTCTGAGTGAGGAAAAAAAGGTTGAAATCATCCAAGATTCGGGGTGTACTTGGCACGACATCCACTACAAGGAAGGGGTACAGGGTCTGTACTTGGACCATAGATGGATGTCATTGTCCGACTTGAAAAAACACGATAACCTACGAGTTGGGAGACAAACATTTACAAGTCCGATTGCCATTGTCCCTTCAACTGGATACACCAGTAGAGATAATTACAGCAAAGTCTCAATTCAATGGTTAGAGTGGCTTATGGAGAAAAGCAAACACAGAAGAAAACCGATTTTTATTCAACATGCGCTCAACAAGGGAGAATACCGTATACCCGACACCAACTACAGATGCGATGGATTCGTAGAAAAAGAAAACGGAAAAGGCACCATTTACGAGTTCTATGGGTAAATATTACATCACATGAAAACAATTTTAGAAATAAATTTGCCCCCTGCCTGCCCCCTAAAAAGGGGGAGGGGCGGCCGCGCACCGGTAACCTATGTAATATTTTTTTCTTTTGTTTTATAGCTGTGCCTATCACGGTTGCTTATCGTGTTTTAACCACGATCGGTTTACCATTAAACATCCATCTACGAACCAGTCGATTCATGAATTATAGGACATGACCAAACGGCGTGAAAGGGAGCTGAAAGCTCTTGGTTATGATCTGGTCGTTATATGGGAGCACGACTTTGACTACCAGTTAAAGAAAAATCCGGCATTAAGACAATTCGTCTCTACCTTGGATCTTCAAGATAGATTAGATCCGCGGGACAGTTTTTTCGGAGGTCGGACAAATGCTGTGAAGTTACATTATAAAGCCACCGAGAATGAAACCATCCAATATTACGATTTTACGAGTCTCTACCCTTGGACGAATAAGTATTGCCGATACCCCGTGGGTCACCCGACCATCATCACAGAGGATTTCAAGGACTTGTCTGAATATTTCGGTGTGGCAAAGGTGACCGTGCTACCTCCCCGTGTATTGTACCATGCCTGTCTTCCGTATTTGTCCAAACAAAAACTAAAATTTCCACCGTGTAAAAAATGTGCTGACACTGAAAATCAGAATGAATGTCATTGTTCATTGCATGAGAGATCCATTACGGGTACCTGGTGTACACCAGAAATCCAAATGGCAATTTCAAAAGGATATCAAATCTTAAAAATACACGAAGTTTATCATTTTGAGCAGTCGTCGCAATATGATAGGGTATCGGGCACGGGGGGTCTTTTTGCTCAATATGTGAATACATTCTTAAAAATCAAACAAGAGGCCTCTGGCTTTCCTACCGAGTGCGACTCGGAGGACGCAAAGATCAAATACATTAGAGAATACCAAGAAAAAGAAGGCATAACGTTAGACTACCATAAAATTCAGAAAAATCCTGGTTTACGGTGTTTAGCCAAACTGTGTCTAAACAGTTTCTGGGGAAAATTTGGTCAGAGGTTAAATATGAAACAGGCCATGTTTATTCATGAGAATGAGGCCGAGGTCTTTTTCCGCATTCTATCTGATCCAACGAAAATCCCAGACAATTTTCACATTGTGTCTAAGGACACAGTACAATTAGAATGGAATGAGCACCCTCTTTTCACACCCTACGATAAAAAGACCAACATATTCTTGGCTTCATTTACCACAATGTGGGCTCGTCTAAAGTTGTATAGCGAGTTGGATGTGCTAGGTGATAGGGTATTGTACTTTGATACGGATAGTGTCATCTTCAAGACTGATAAGTCGGATGACTTGAGTTATCTCCCTATCGGTAATTATTTGGGTGAAATGACGAATGAAAAAGATCCTAAAATTACGCTTATCGTACCCTGTCTGGTAAAGAAGAATGTAAAGTTCGGGGCTTTACTTTGAATTGGATGAACTCGAAACTGATCAACTTCGAGGCCATAAAAGACATCATTTGTACAGCAAACGATAGACAAATAGAGATTCACAATCCTTGCAAAATATCACGCGATAAGAGAAAAAGAAAATTGCTCAATCGTAAAGAAAATAAAAACTATCAAATGGTGTATACCAAACGTAGACTGTTATCGAATTTAGACACCTTGCCATTTGGATTTTAAGTAGTGGGAAAAAAATAAACAACACTGTCATTTTTCTTGTAAAATTGTATTAGAAGTACTTGTATACAATAAAATGTTGAATAGAAAACATTACTTTATTTATTGTTATACAATTAATATCTAAGCCAAGGAATGTTTTTCTGACGTTTTCGTTTTGTTCTGGAAAATCCTGGAGGTCCAGATACTGTTTTGATCTTGCTGATATAAGCACCACCTGATTGTACGTCGGGCATTTCATTCCCCGTGTTGGAGTGTGTTTCTTGAGGGCTTTTACACACGTCGAGTGACTTGTCTTCGGTCTTCTGGTCTTCAGGATTGTCATTCTGAACACATTCGTCATCATTCTGTAACCTTCTCAGGTGTTCGTACTTGAGTTTGGGTATTAATATCAGTTCTATTGCCATCCCGTTTATCAAAATGCTGAACAATTGGTTTTACCATAAGAGACAGTAACTCAATGTGTTTTAATAAGATCTGTCGTTTTCGTTTTGGACTTGTTTCACGGGATCCTAACATCCGAATGAATGGCTTGTAAGGAACAAGTTTTCTTATATACTGTTTCGTCAATGGGTATGTCCCGGTGTAAATATTGAGGGCTATTTCGCTGATTACATCACATTGCTCGTCTGTTAACGATTTAATAATGTGTTTCTGCTGAGCAGTATTTATATATAATAAAACCCGGAGGAGAGCAATGTGCTTCCGCACTCTTTGCCTCATGATAGTCGTATGAATTGTATAACCATATGTTGAAAGTATTTATAATGGTTGATAAATAATCACGTCTTCACCGGGGAGAATGTGAGATCGTAGTTGATACTCTTTGTTTTGGGTGGGTTCCAGACACACGTGCAAGTAACCAAAGTTAGGACGCGTGGCTAATTCGTAAGCTGCTTTAAAAAATGGTACATTCCCTGGTAGGATTTGGGAACCAAAGGTGATAATTTGTCGAGAATCCCTGTAGTTCTTAAATAAACTGACATTAAGACAGTTTAGAGAAATGGTTCTGGCATATTTTCCAGGTGGATATAAGTTCTGGGAAAGCATCACTGTGGTAATGTTTCGATGATGTGACGTCACCGTAAATAAATGTACACAGTCTTGAGATTGTGCAACCTTTAACATGAGGTCATCTAACACGATGATAGTATGACGCACATCTTCTGTGTACTTCTCTATATCTTCCTTTGTGGGTAAACCTTGATGCAATACAAGAGTAGGTATAGACTGTTCCATGTCGTGGAACATCTTTTGATGCTCGGAATAAGCATATATTATTTTATCCGCCGGCATTGTAAACATCTCATTAGCTTTTTCTAGTAACTGTTTTGTAAAATACGTTTTCCCGCTCTGGGTGCTGCCACATATTAAAATAGTAGTTGGTGCGGAAAAAGGAAGTAGGGATTTTGTTTTCCACCACTCAGTGTCGTTCGTTTCCATGTTACGTCTTCGTCAACCTCTACGATTGTGATTTTTAAGCATGAAAAAATGCATATTTATAATAAAAAAAACATTTGAGCACCACCGAAAAGAAATGCTTATAGTTGTGGTAAAGTGAGCCACTGTTCGGAGGACTTCTGATGGCTACGTGTTTACCATCTAGGGCACCGCATGCATGTGGGATATTCCATCTATTATTGAACTCTTCTGCTATGAGAGACCATTCATCTGGAGTTGTTGGACACTTTATCACTTCATCTTTGAATTCCTCACAAATAGCCTTACAAACTTCGGGAATGAGACAAGCTATCGTATTCTTAGCTACTCTGAAGTTATACATGAGACTAGGGTACTTATCTCCTGATAGTAATGGCAAGTTTGATACCTGGTTCTAGTGCTTTCCTCCAGCCTGTATCTTTCTTCTGAATCCTAGGGCCAACTCTTTGGAGTAGCTCATCGAACATTGCTGGTTCCATCCTCAAAAAGTTGAAGAAGGAATTGGTGTCTTCCATTCTGAGTTCTCGAAGAAGTCTGTCATAATGTCCAAATTGGAGCCTCCTATCTGCAGATAGCCATGGGCGTACCCAGCATCTTTTTGGCCTTCTTCTGCGCCTTTGTCTCCCAATGATCTCTGCAATTTCCATTTCAATTAACATTTGCTCTTGTTGAAGGAAAGCCACATGCATCAGTTCAGCATGAACGTCCATGTTTAAAGCTTCGAAAGAGAGTGAAAAAAATGTTCCACACCCCAGATATATACGAAAGAAGTGAAAAAAAATGTTCGAAACCCAAGACATATATAGATCATCGCCCAAGTCGTAATAGAAGCGGACTGCAAGCGTGACATGATCGGCATCACCGTAGTGATGTCGTCGTGCAGTCTTATAGGTCTGTGTAGCATCGTAGTATGATCTTGAATGTCGTAGTGACAACGTAGTGTAAACGCAGTAAACGCGGCCGCTGGTCGGCAACGGTCTGCGTAACATCGTAGTAGAAGCGTATCAGCAGCGTGTTGGACGTGGGGGCATCGTAGTATAGTCGTAATGATGGCCATAATTTGCCAAATTCCTCGATTTAGACGCCGATCGACCCCGATCCGTCTCGATTCAAAACTTTTTCAGATCGTGGCTTGATCGGGATGATCGTCCTAAAGTCGTAGCTCTGTGTGAACGAGGGGTTATTCATCTACTGTAAGATGTATGCGTCGTAATCGCGAAAATTATGTATAGGCCTAATAGTAGTGCTACCCTCAACATCTTTGTGTACCCTCGTCTCGAGCCTCGTGCTTGAAAATATGCGGGGTTCACAATCTGCTAATCAGTCTTTTAGAGTTTGACCAATAAAAATTACGTTTACATCATCAAGCATCCCTATCGTAAGGTGTAAATGGATATGTGACATCACTTATACCCGCATCGTGATTCTCAGCGGTGACAGAGTTAGTTGTAAAAAATACCTTGGTTGCCCCCAGAGACCGACTGTCTAAAAACTTTTTTTTAATCCCCAGGAAGAATTTTTTTTTATGTATTCTCGACGATAAATTAAAAAAAATTAACATTGAAATTTTCTGAGAATTTTTTTTGTTACCCACCTACTGATCTATTATTTTTATCTTAAATCGGGAGAGGTACATGTATAAGCAAATATTATTTTTTAAAAAGAAAGTGAGGGTAATGTAGCAGCAGCATCTCACATGCCACCATCCTTGGAGGTATCATTCCCAAGGTAATTATTTTTAGTTCACTGTGTGACTTTTTTGTTTCATTCTCTACTCATATAGTAGTGTGATATTGCTTTATATAAACACCCCTGTCAAGGCTTGAAATGTAACAATCTCGTAAAATACTAATTATATTTAGGATCATAATGATGAAAAGAGAATAAATATGAATTCAAATTGATTAATGTAACTTATGATAAAATAACCTTCGACAAAACATGTATTATTTTTATTATATTGAAATTTTAATCCTTTTGTAATTAAACACATAGATAATTTTGTCTTTAAAATGAATTTTTCTATTATCAATATTGTTACGTTCGGTTAAACGTGTTTACAAAACTTAGGAAAACATTTTCTTAATTTTTTTTTATAAATCAAGTGTTGACAAAGGTGTACCATGTGAGCAGTTTTAGATGGATTAATAACTCCCGAGTACAGTATAGATGTTTTTGGTCAGTTGAAAAAATAGTTAAACTAATAATAAATTATACACTGTATTTCACATCTACTAACATAAATTATGTCAGTGAATATTGTTTTAATAAATATCCTAATATCCTGTAAAGATTATATCTATTTCTTCTTATCATAATAATTAACACTTTTAATTTTGTTTGTTGTTTCAGTTATTCCCCAGCAATGGATTCAAATTGGCCACTAAAAATTGCTGAGGAACCCTTAACGTTCAAAAATGTAGAGGATTCCATCCTCACCACTTTTCGGTAATATAATTGTATTTATTCTTTGTCCATTATTATGTTTAATTATAGAATAAAAGAAAAATATATAAATAAAAAAACATAAAAATATTATAATATCATTTTACCTTAATACCATACATATCAACATAATCTCTCATGTTAAATTAAATACCAATATAAAAAGTGTACATAGTTAATCTTTTTATGCAACATGTCATGTTTTATCCCTGTTTCTCTGGGGGGGGGGGGGGGGGGGGGGGGGGTTGTAGCAGAAAAGATCCTGAAAAGTACAAAATGCTCGAGAAACGAATAAAAGCCATTGGAGGTTCAAAACTACGAGGAGCAATTTGAATTGTTAAAAACCTTAAGTAAACGAGAGAGCGAGGATATTGAACAAATGTCAATAGTGGTGAACTATTTGGAGGATCAGTTAGTCCGGGTGCCACCTAAGAAAAGAGTAAAATTCACGACTTTGTGAATCAGTTGTTATCCATGACAGTGCATATACACCCTAAGATTTTAAGACCTTTAAATTCTAATTATGTAATCCAATAGACACCAGAAAAAAGTACCTATAGTTCGACAAATGAACGAGGAAGCCACTGGAGGTTCAAAAGTACGAGGAGCAATTTGAATTGTTGAAAACCTTAAGTAAACGAGTGAGGGAGGATATAGAACAAATGTCAATAGTGGTGAACTATTTGGAGGATCAGTTAGTCCGGGTGCCACCTAAGAAAAGAGTAAAATTCACGACTTCGTGATTCATTTGCTATTCTTAAATTAGATTAATGCGTAGACTGTTGCTAAGCATGTTTATGTTCCTAAATCAAACCAATACATAGACTGTTGCCAAGCATAGAATGACTTCAAATGTTCCTAAATTAAACCAATACATAGACTGTTGCCAAGCATAGAATGACTTCAAATGTTCCTAAATTACACCAATACATATACTGTTGCTAAGCATATGATAACTTCAAATGTTCGCAAATTTGCCTTGTTATGCATACAATATTGCATTGTTCAGATGTTTGTTACATTTTCGTGACGTCAGTGACTGTATACTCCCTCTTGACTGCATACTACACCTTGACTGTAAACTCACCCCCTGACTGTAGACTCACCCCTTGACCTTTATGGGAAAAACCCATGACGTCATCTTGACTGTATACTGACTGTTCTCTGTCCCCCTTACTACTCACATCTTTCTTTTACTATTATTGTTTTTAATTAAAAAGGAAAGCAAGTTATTTTGTACAAATTTTTGTAAAGAAGAAGCAAAACTATTTCAAATAACTAATTCTGTTTTATAAATTTTTATCATCATTGTTACAGACAGAAGAATCCCAGAAAATTTGACGCACTGGAGAAAAAATGTAGCACTGTGAGTTACAAAGAAGAGAAACCTGTATTAAATGAGGAATTACAGGCCTTGATGATGTTGATCGAGTGTATGCAGAAAGATTTAACATAAACAGCAGTCTTGCTCAACTTCATCTCAGACTTTATTAAAAGGCACTGTAAGCGGAGAGTTGTTTTCGAAACTTTGTGAAAAGCACACAACAGATTACCAGGCGTAAATTTTTGCAAGATCATAAAAAGCACTTTCAGTTTTTATTATGACCCCTTTGTACAAACATCAAAATAAAGTACAATGTAATATCATATATATACTCATGGACAAAAGAAACGTTACATGAGAAAAATATGCATTTTAATAAATTAACTGCAATAAAATATAATTCAAACCAATATTATTGTTATTAAAATATACCTTCACATACAGGTAAAGAAATTTATCTTAAATTCATTCAACCGTTACTTTATTTCCATGGAAGTCTAAATCACTATAAATTTCGTCTTTTTTTCCCAACCCTTCAATACGTCTTGTTACCAGTAGAAAGAAAAACATCGAATTTCCATTTTTGGAATTGTTTAGTCAAAGCAATAACATGCCCCGTCTTGATAATGCTAACAGAGAAAGGACTATTGGTGTGCTCCAGCTTGGAACTACACAAACAGAAGTTGCTCGACGTTTTGGGGTAGCAAGGATAACCATTTCAAGGTTATGGCAGAAATTTCAAACGACTAACTCAACTTCAGATCGACCAAGATCCGGTAGACCACGTGTTACAACACCTTGACAGGACAGACTAATCCGATTACGTCATCTGCGCAATCGCACCGAGAATCCTCGGATCACTGCTGCAAGTATCCCTGGCCTACGTCGTATCAGTCGGAGAACGATCCAAAGACGTTTAGCTAATGCTGGACTTCGTGCTAGGAGTCCATACCGGGGGCCAATGTTAACCCGTGGTCACTGTCAGCGCCGATTGGAATGGGCACAACGACATCTGCGATGGAGATTGGCTGATTGACAACGGGTGTTGTTCTCTGATGAATCCCGTTTCTTGCTCCGTAGAGTGGACGGTAGAACCAGAGTCTATCGTAGACGTGGTGAACGCTTTGCTGATGACTGTGTTACTCGTCACGATCGCTTTGGTGGCGGTGGCGGAAGCGTGATGATGTGGGGCGGCATAGCAGCCAATAGAAGAACTGATCTTGTGTCAGTCAATGGCAATCTGAATGCTGAAAGATACAGAAATGAAATTCTTACACCTCATGTTCTTCCTTTCATTGCTGCCAACGGTGGAACATTCCAACAAGACAACGCGCGACCTCACACCGTAATAGTGAATATGGACTTTTTGCGTCAAAACAATGTTGACATCCTACCATGGCCGGCTTTATCACCTGATCTGTCGCCGATCGAACATCTGTGGGACCAGCTGGACAGAAGAGTTAGAGGACGTCAGATTCAACCGGAAACTCTCGATCAGCTGCGCGTAGCACTGACTGAGGAATGGCAACGCAAGTAGTAACCCTTGTAGTCTGGGGTCTGTTTGGGGTCACTGACGTCATGGGCTTGTCTGGGGTCACCTCTAGATATGGGCTTGTCTGGGGTCACTGACGTCATGGACTTGTCTGGGGTCACCTCTAGATATGGGCTTGTCTGAGGTCACTGACGACATGGGCTTGTCTGGGGTCACCTCTCGATATGGGCTTGTCTGGAGTCACCTTTAGATATGGGTTTGTCTGAGGTCACCATATCATACGAATTTGTATATAAATCGACATGTAAAGGTTGTGTAAAACCATTTGTGTTTCAAGATGGCTGAGCAAATGGTTATGATGGAACTTCTAAATAGTGATTGTGGTAAAGATTGTAGAGAGACGTTGAAAGAGAAGTTGAAAAAGAATATAGGAATCTTAATACCTAGCGTTCTGGTGATTGGGCTTATTATTTCTCTGTGTACCGTTGTCAGTGTTTTACACGGGAAGCAAAAGTCAAATTTTGTAGATTGTATTTTACGACCTACATTCGAAAAAGACGTGATCAACGCTTGTTCATACGTGGATCGGTACCCGCTTTCCAACGAGGTGTACGCCATGATATGTGTCAACGAAACCATACAGATTGACATAAGACGGTTTCATTCCGGAAAACCTGGTGACGAAGGTATTACTTTGAGTAGAACACAGTGGCAATACCTGAAAACATCTACAGATCATTTGGATGAATCTATTTTGAAAGCACAGAACCATTTATAATGTATGGGCTTGTCTGGGGTCACCTCTGTATACGGGCCCGTCTGAGGTCACTGACGTCATGGGTCCGTCTGAGCTCATTCAGCAGCACATATATAAATATGTTAAATTTTACTTTCATCTCATTGGACTTTAACCATGGGTGAACATATTACACAGTACAAGTGGAAAATTCTAGCGTGGAACTGTATTACAAGCGATAAGAAAAAAAATGGACACTTATGGAAGGTCAATGGTTTGACAGCAAGAAAGACTGCATAAATGATTTCAGAGCCAAAATGACAGAAGGATACGATATTGTAGATTGTTGGGGGACCCAGGAATACCTGTTAAAACGTCGAATCATGCCAAGGAAATACATGTAAGCCGTCCGTGGTCACCAGAATCATACCTGGGGAATACTACTTGTAGTCAATGATAGTGTGTGTCATGTTAAGAAAATGGATAAAATGCGGAAGAAAGTTAGTTTTAACAATCATGTACAAATAATATATGTACCATACGAAGAACGGAAAGGGATATGGATGCAGTATGCTATAGATAGAGCGCATTTCAAAAGGAGAATTGAGCAGGCTGAGATACGTTTGTCACCAATCCTTCTTTCAAAATTAAATGATTTTAAGAACGTCGGGGGTCAAATGTAGTCAACATCTGAAAATACGAGAGCGGCATTAACTTTGTGTATATAAACAGTCTACGGTCAATTCAGTCTAAGGTCAGGATAATGTTCTTACAACGATAGGCAATCAAAATGTCTGAGGTCACTTTTGAAACCTTATAAAGAAAGACAATGAAAACGTCTGCGGTCACTTTGAAAACAACTAACTCCATCAAAAAAGTCTGCGGTCAGTGAAAATGACGTGATTATTTGTTATAAAAAGATGATGGTTCTGAACATTTTCCATCAGACCTGAGCAGATCTTGCAAGACGAAACACCCTTCAACAGATATGGAGCAAAAGCATCAGGACCTTATTAAATCCAACTACACGACACTGGTGAGGAAAATGACGACCTCTTTGGTAGCCGGACATCTTTATGCCTCTAACATCATAACGGATGAAATGAGGCAACAAATTGAAACCGAAAAAACAAGTTACGATCAAAACAGAAAATTATTAAGCATCATTCTTAGGCGAGGACCTAGGGCTTTCCGTGGTCTCAGAATGGCTCTGATGAAAGCCAACCAAACAGATTTATCCAAGCTTCTCTCTGAGGGTGAAGATACAATGTCCGAGTACGAAAAGAAGTTAGCTACCGCTAGATCCTTGATTGTAAACACAGTAGAAAAACGATTTGTTGAAAACAAACGAAAGATCAGTGATACAGTAGAACGACAAATGTCTCAAGAAGAGCGATGTAGAATCAAACTGGATGATTTCAACGAACTTTTTCTCACAGTCGTGTCTTTCAAAGGCAGGATCAATATACACATCCGCCACTTCACAGCAGCCAACAACGGTCTGATACCCACAAAGAAGGGAGTAACATTTCCTTTATCCAGATGGTTGATGTTTGAATCTATTTTGCCCGATATCCAGAAATCCATGGAAAATAACTCAAATGAAGAAATGAAATGGCACATTGGAGGTGGGGTGTACGTCTCCATCACCCCAGGGTATAAAACAGTGGATGTAAGACACTTTTGGAAGCCAGATGATGCCCTGCAACCGGTTCCAACAAGAAAAGGTGTGACCTTAAACAAGCACAAATTGGTCAGATTACTGGAGGCCGTAAAGGAAGTGCACGAATATGTTCCCGAATTAAATGACCCTGAACTCTGTGCATTCAGCGAATCCCATCAAAATCAGCTGGGAATGTTGAATTGTCCAGAGTGCACTCCATTTGGTTACGAGCCGAAGGAAGAGGTATCCCTGGAATGCAATGTCGGTGACTCACAAGACCTGCTGACAATTGAAAGTGACATTGAATAAAAGTACTATTAGTTAATCCATCTCAGTCACATGATCAAGAAAACTAATGTGTGTAATAATATCATTGCCTCATGTTGTGTAATATAATAATAATAATAAATATATGCATATAAAAATGACTTGTGATTTATTTGGTTCATAATGCAAGAAAAACACGCGAGAATGATCAGTCGGGTACAGGATGTCAAAGTATACAGACTATCTGAGAAAACTCTACTACACTCCCGGAAATCCGGGGGCTTTTGGGGGTCCAGAAAAACTATACCAAGCCGTAAAACGGGAGGGAAAGTATAAAATAGGAAGAATTAGAATCAGACAATTTTTGAACAATGAAGATCCCTACAGTTTGATGAAACCTATCCGACGTACATTTACACGCTCAAAGGTTGTGAACACCATTGATTCCATGTGGGACGGTGATTTAGCAGATGTTAGCAATATTTCTTCCCATAATGATGGTTACAAATTTTTGCTTGTATTGATAGATATATTCAGTCGCTTCTTGTTTATCGTACCGTTAAAGCACAAGCAGCATCAAAGCATCACAGACGGTCTAAAATCAGTTTTTCAAACAGGACGAAGACCGCAATCTCTCAGAACAGATAAAGGAAGTGAATTCAAAAATCGTTGGGTGAAGGCTTTTTTAAAGAAGGAGGGGGTTCATACAATATACACACAGAATGAAACCAAAGCAAATTATGCGGAAAGAGTCATTCGTACCATGAAAAACTTAATGTATCGCTACTTTATTCAGAAGAGAACTTATCGTTACGTCGATGTTTTGCAAGATTTAGTCACCAGTTATAACCAGAGACCTCATCGATCTTTAGGGGAGCATGCGCCCGCAACTGTCAACGAAAAAAATGCAGATGAAATCAGACTTATCTCTTATTTAAGTACAAAGAAAAAACGATCTAAAGTGAATACAAACAAGTCGGGAAAACCAAGTGAATTAAAGCGCAGAAAAAGGAGTAAAATAATTTTCAAGTACAAATTAGGAGATCATGTACGCATATCACAGCTTAAACACTCTTTTCAAAGAGATTATCAGCAGAAATGGACTGAAGAGTATTTCAAAGTGTATAACCGATACCAAAGAGACGGAATACCGGTGTACAAAATAAAGGATTTAGCCGATGATACGATAGAGGGAACCTTTTATGAATCAGAACTTCAAAAAGTAATGAAGTCGGCAGATATCCTGTATAGAGTCGAAAAGGTGCTGAGAAGGAGAAAACGCGGTAAAACAAAGGAAGTGTACGTAAAATGGGATGGGTGGCCTAGTAAATTCAATTCCTGGATTCTCGAAAGTTCTTTAGAAAACACTAAATAAATACAGCTGTCTTCAATGAATTGTCATCAGTCAAGATGAGTCTTCGAATGGTGTTGAGGTCTACAGACAGCATGGAATATTTTGACAATAAACCGAATTGTTTTCAAGTTCAGTTGAATAAACAAATTCAATTAGATGGATATTGGACGGTCGCTTTAACGGAATTTACAACAGAAAGTTGGAATTCATCCAAGAAATCTCCAGATGTGTTTGTATGTTGTGACATATGCGAGGAAACCATTGTTGGTGGTAAGGACGTACCTCTCTTACGTAGGGTTTTTCTTGGAAAGGAGAAAGAAAGCAACATCATCTACACTTTACCCTATTACGTCCCCGTGAAGATTGGTGAATTACAACAAATATGTATATATATAACGGATAGAGCAGGCAACCTGGTGTCATTATTAGACGGACCGGTGAACGTTACACTTCACTTTAAGAAGTTCCCCTACGTTTTATGATGAATAGCAAGACGTACATTAGTGACCCTAAAATCTGGGAAGCCTTTTACAAAAATATGGCAGAGAAAAAATTCAACCCCTACAAATATAAACCGAAACAAATAGGAAGGGGTATGAAAAGACGAAAATCTTACGTCATACCCATTAGACCTCATTCGCAGTTAGAAACTGTAAATATCGTTCCTCAAGTGACACCCGTAGCTGCCGTGGAACAAAGAGTAAAAGCGGAACACCTGAAAGATGTAAAAAATGGTGTCCCATTTGTCAAAGTTGCTAGGGGTATAAAAAGACCACGACAACAGACCCCCGTCATTCCTTCAAAAAAACTGAAGACGTCAACATCGCAGAAGAAGAGGAAAACTATTGCTGCGAAGAAAAAATCTGCTGCAAAGAAAACTTCAACGAAAAAGAAAACAAGCAGAAGGTCTAAGAAACGACGGGTACCCAAGGGGAACAAGAGAACACAAGTGAAAAAACCATTCAAGATTGACAGCTACAAGAACATTTTTAAACAATAAGGATGGCATTCTTAAGCAGTGATGATAAGGACATAGCACAACCGATGGAACTGTCTCTTTTCGCTTCCCCTACTAATCAAGTGGCGGTCGAGAAAGTGTATTTTACGGAAGCCAGACCGATTTCCAGTATCGGTGTGTCAGACACCCCTATAGAAATAGTTGTATCAGGATCGGGGGCTGAATACATCGATTTAAAAAGAAGTCGATTATATGTAAAAGCCAGAATTTTAAAAGCCGAGGGTACCGCATTAGCATCTAATGAAAAGACAGGAATCATCAATTTACCGCTGCAAAGCATGTTTTCTCAGATGGATGTCTACTTAAACAACAAATTGGTTTCTTTCAACACAAACAATTATCCTTGGAAAGCTTACCTAAAAACTGTGTTGTTTGGTGGGAAGGACGAATTATCGTCACAGAAACAGTCCCAGTTATTTTTCAAAGACGAGGGGAATCTGGGTGACGCAAACGCGTACAATGGAGGCAACGCTGGACTAGTGTTGCGCTATGGTTATACACAGACCAGTAAAGTATTTGAACTGGAGGGTAACCTCATGGAAGATATTTTTGACATTGACAAATACCTTATCAATGGTGTGGACATCTACATCAAACTCTTTAGATCCAGTGCACCGTTTCTACTGATGTCGGGACAGGACTCTCCGGCATACAAACTAGAGCTACAAGACGTCGTGTACAAAGTGGCCAAAGTGCGAGTAGATCCAGGGGTTTTGTTAAATCACAGCAAACAGATAGAATCCACCCCCGTGAAGTACACTATATCCAGAAATGAATTGAAAATGAACACCATTCCCAAAGGATCGACCGAGTTTTACTGGGACAATATTTTCCCTCAAGCAGTTCCTGACCGCATCGTTGTAGGGTTAGTAGATCAGAAAGCTGTGAATGGAGATTACACGACCAATCCGTTCAATTTTGAACACTTTGATTTGACAGATGTAGGGATATACGTGAATGGAGAAAGCGTCCCTGGAAGACCTCTTAAAACCGATTTCACCTTAGGACATTATTCATCGGCTTATGCTCGACTGTTCGAGGCATGTGGTAAATGGGATCAAGATGCCGGTCTGGTGATCACACGAGACAACTTTGGAAGCGGATATTCTCTGTTCGTCTTTACCATAGATCCGTGTGGTTTTGGTGAAGAATATTTAAACCTAATTCGTCGGGGAAACACCAGACTCGAACTAAAGTTCAAGCAAGCAACAACAAAAGCAGCCAACGCCTTGGTGTTTGCTACCTTTTCCTCTTTACTAGAAGTGGACAAGTCCCGGGATATCAATTACATTCAACCATGAATTCGAAACAGTTACTAGATTTTGTGGACAATGAACCTACCTTAAAACGAGTTGTAAGGGGAGTATACGCCAGTAATACCTTACCAAAAGTCGTGACGCGTTACCCCAGTGC
>JAMZEH010000074.1:652224-697224 GCA_024699665.1 Ostrea denselamellosa | reverse complement strand
TGTCTCCGTTTCTAAAAAAATATAATATAATAAATCACCAAAGCTTCTCTGTGGTTAACACGATTCAGAACTAAAGTCTTTAAAAGGTTGTAGAGCACTGAACATACCATGTCAATTACCGTGTTGTTCAATAATAATCAGTCACTAGTATAATACAATGAAATTGTTTTTCTTGTAATTTCAGCAATACAGGATCCAAACTAAGATAGCTCTGTTCTTGACAATTGAATATCAAATTTGTTTACCAACAGATCATGATATTATGATTAACCTTAATATTGCACTCAGATGCGAGTCAATTTGCAAGGCAATGAGGAAAAATAACTGAGATAGTATAAAATTCTAAAAACATTTTTAATCAAGAATACTTGGAACAACATCAACATATGTCAACATATTTTTATCTTTTACACACACACCTTGAATGGCAAAATAAAATCTATCAAACAAATAAAATTTGTTAAAAATAGAAAATATAATTGCTTTATATGTGTCTAAAATAATTTTGAAGACCTCAAAGTACAAAATTATTAAATGATACAATATGACAAAAAAAAAATAACAGTCTCTTGGGCACAGACTTATCCATTAAAAATGTACAGCATGGATTTTGTTCAAGTTTTCTTTGCTATTTTATGTAAATGTTAAAGATATTCTTGTATAACTTGAAGGTTTTAATGGAATTGCAAGTATATTTTTAATAAAATGACCATTGAAGCATACTCATTTATTTACAAGTGTTCAAGAGGATTAGTATACACTTAATAGTAAATAATATGAAACTATTTTACATAAATCCTAATGCTTATTCTAAAAGGTAACTCGTGTGACAGTCAAGTCTAGTATTTTTTTTAAATAATATAGGGGAAAACTGTGTACCTGCACATTATTCTGAAATTCTACCTTTTGTGTAATACATTTGTTTACATTCATTGCATGTTCCAAAACAAACATTCAAAAACACTGAAAAAAAAAGTTTATCATTCACCTTCTTGAAACTTATCAATCAGTATTCTTATTAATGATATTTACATTAAAAAAACACTTGAAACTTTGCACAACTTGAAACTTGGTTTTACTTTTGTAAAACAATTTTTTTTTTTAAAATTATAGCAATGTATCTTGTTCAGTTAGATATTGCATTAATGTTAACAATCATTCTTTTCTTAATACAGCAAAACAAAAATAATAAAAACCAAGACTGACAAAATGCATCTGTCAAAGTATAAAATGTTTCTTCTATTCCTATCATATTTGAAATAAAAATGTCACTGTACTTCCATACACACTGGAGAAAAAAGAAGGAAAAGGAAAAACTACAATGTTCAAAAAGACACAAGGGGGAAAAAATGTGTACCTACACATTATTCAGAAATTTGAAATTCTACCTTTAGTGTAATACATTGTTGATTACATTCATTGTATGTTCAAAACCATAAAAAAAAAAAAATTAAGTTGACAAAACATGTTTGTCATGAGTATAAATGTTTACCACCATACATTTAAAAAAAAACACAGAAAAAAAGTCCATCATTCATCTTTGTGAAACTTATCAATTCTTATTAATGATATTTACATTAACAATACCAAAAAAAAAACACCTCGGCACAACTTGAAACTCCGCACAACTTGAAACTTGGTTTTTACTTTCGTAGAACAATTTTTAAAAATTATAGTAATGTATCTTGTACAGTTAAATGCTGCATTTAATGTTGTTAACTACTGTACTTTTTTTAATACAGCAAAAAAAAAAAAAAAAAAAAAATGACAAAATGCAGCTGTCAAAGTATAAATTGTTTCTTCTATTCCTATAAATTGGGAGGGAAAAAAATGTCATTGTACTTCCATACACTCGGGAGAAAAAAATATCCACCATCCACCTTCTTGACGCTTGCATTGAACAACAAAAAAAATAGAAATGGTAAAAAAAAAATAATTTTAAAAAACCCACTCTGTGCAACTTGAAACCACACCTTTGAACTTGAGTCACCATAATAACAAATATTAATGGTTCTAGAAAAAGTTTGTTTTGGGCGAGAAAAAAACAACTATAAAACTAGTTACACACTTAGTTTTCTTGCGGTTTTGGACCTTGTTCGTGCTGACACTGGCTGTGGCATAGTGGGTGTGATTAATGGTTTAGCAGAGGTCGTAGATGTGGATGTGGATGGAATGTCACTAATGGTTGTAATTGTGGAAGGTGGTGTGTGCATAAAGTCTGCCTGAGGGGTGAAAAATGGGTTTTGATGATCTTGTCCAGCTGATGATGGAGGTGAAATTGGAGGTGTCTGCTGTGGTTGTGTTTCCTGTGGTGTTGGAGCGGCACATCTCTGACATTGACACTTGCAAATTTCCAAAAGCTTCCGTTTACATGCCAACAGGATAATCGCTACTGTAGTGACAATCACCCATGTAATCAAACCTATAAAAATCAAACCATATTACAAACGCACATATATATATATTTCTACCTCTGAATCCTATGGCCATATACCATGCTTAAGTTTGAATTTTCAAGAACAGCTTGAATGCTTTTTTTTCTATTTTTTTTTTTAATGTCAAGCTTATCTTTTGAATAAAATTAAAGAAAGCTTATAGTGATAGATTTAAATGTGTAATTGAGTTAAATGCAAACCTTTAAATTCTGGCTCCTGCCAGAGATCTTCCTCCTCCTCCTCTTGTGATCTAAGTGAATCTAAGTCATTAAAAAAAAAATCATTAAATTGACATAAAAAAAAAAATGACAGAAAATAAATTGACAGAACATGTCTGACCTTCATGTTCAAATTGTGTAAAAAAAAAACAAATAGAAAGGTATTATATATTTTTAAACATTTCTACATCTGTATATAATAATTGTATCAATCTTTGATTGTAAATCTGAATATTTTGTGAAAAAAAAATTGTGATAAATTCAACATACCTGCCACAGGGGCAAATTTAGTGGTGACAATGGGAGCTTGTTCCATGGTGGTAGTGGGGACGTGTCCCATGGTGGTAGCAGGAGCGTGTCCCATGGTGGTAGTGGTCACAGTGACCATAGCAGGAGTGTGTTCTGGAATGGCAGCCTGTTCTTCAACTGGTTTGGTCTCATCTGTAGCAACAAATTTTTTTTCAATTTTTTTTCCCAAAGAAAACTCTCTTTCTCTCTCTCTCTCTCACACACACACACATAGTTCACATAATTAAAGACCTCTGCATGAGCAGGGTCCAGTCCAATAAAGGTTTTTAATTTCTGTGAGATTAATGGACGTGTATTCTTTTAATGATTGAAATTTTTAATAAAGATTGAAGTTGTTTATCTAGGCATTTGATGTGTATAATCTCTAAATATATATCAAGCATATCTAAAATATTTGTTGACAATTTTAAAATATTTTGTTTTGGATTAGATTTATATGTAAACACTACACTTGAGCCTTGAATTGTAACTCTGACAAGATGGCATTCAAATTTTATCAATACCTTAATGAAGCATTGTAAAAAACATTAAAAGTTCCATCTCAAATTGTAAAAAACATTTGATAAATTCAACATACCTGCCACAGGGGCAAATTTAGTGGTGACAATGGGAGCTTGTTCCATGGTGGTAGCAGGAGCGTGTCCCATGGTGGTAGAGGGAGCATGTTCCATGGTGGTAGTGGTCACAGTGACCATAGCTGGAGTGTGTTCTGGAATGGCAGCCTGTTCTTCAACTGGTTTGGTCTCATCTGTAGCAACAAATTTTTTTTTCAATTTTTTTTCCCAAAGAAAACTCTCTTTCTCTCTCTCTCTCTCACACACACACACATAGTTCACATAATTAAAGACCTCTGCATGAGCAGGGTCCAGTCCAATAAAGGTTTTTAATTTCTGTGAGATTAATGGACGTGTATTCTTTTAATGATTGAAATTTTTAATAAAGATTGAAGTTGTTTATCTAGGCATTTGATGTGTATAATCTCTAAATATATATCAAGCATATCTAAAATATTTGTTGACAATTTTAAAATATTTTGTTTTGGATTAGATTTATATGTAAACACTGCACTTGAGCCTTGAATTGTAACTCTGACAAGATGGCATTCAAATTTTATCAATACCTTAATGAAGCATTGTAAAAAACATTAAAAGTTCCATCTCAAATTGTAAAAAACATTTGATAAATTCAACATACCTGCCACAGGGGCAAATTTAGTGGTGACAATGGGAGCTTGTTCCATGGTGGTAGCAGGAGCGTGTCCCATGGTGGTAGAGGGAGCATGTTCCATGGTGGTAGTGGTCACAGTGACCATAGCAGGAGTGTGTTCTGGAATGGCAGTCTGTTCTTCAACTGGTTTGATCTCATCTGTAACAACAATTTTTTTTTTCAATTTTTTTTCCCCAAAGAAAACTGTCTTTCTCTCTCACACACATAGTTCACATAATTAAAGACCCCTGCATGAATTGTAACTCTGACAAGATGGCATTCAAATTTTATCAATACCTTAATGAAGCATTGTAAAAAGAAAACATTAAAAGTTCCATCTCAAACTGTGTCGATGTCCAGAATCAATGTACCGTTTACACCGGAAACAACGTTTCAAGGGCAGACAACCATTAGACCAACGAGGGACGGATCCAGAATTTTTAAAGATTTTGGGAAATCAGTCACTCTGAGATTGATTTTTATTCCGTCCCATTCATATTACATGAAACAAATGTACAGTGAGCTTTTTTCCAACCGAGTACATCTCTCACCAGTTCATTAAACGGTGCATCATTTTTTTTTTTTTAAACTGAAAATTTAACTTACCAATGCATAGATTTCCTCGGCGGTCTCGAACAATAACTCCACCAGTGTTCCGTACAAAAATGTTGCATCCGAATATTTCCACGAACCTAAGGTTGGAAGTCGTGCCAGCTCCGACTTTCAGCTCGATACACCCCGCCACGATTGGGACCCCCTTCCGATCCCGCATGCATCGCGCATAGTACTTCTTATTTACAAAACAAACGTGGCATCCCCCAGTCTTTTCTGCAGTTGGGTTTACCCACCAGTTACACATTATCATGAACCCCACCACCACACTAACATTGACTAGAACCAGCTTCATCCCTACATACGTGACTTCACGTAGTTACCGCGGGTTTTTGTCAATTCTCGCACGTGCAAGATACGGGTACTGTACATCGACATGTGACGGATCCAGATTTTTTTTTTTATAAAGAAATCATTTGTTACAAGTGAAATTAAATTATTTAACATTAACTCATACTGGATAGTATAGCAATTTTCTGGAATTTATGTACCATTGTTCATAAATTGATATAATTTCCGTTGACCTTTCTGTAATTTGAATTACAACTCTTTTTTTTTATTATTTGTTTAACTTTTATTTTTGACATCTTTCAATTCTACTGATGATAGATATATACACAACTGTACCAGCAGACAGCACACCCAAATTATTCATAAATGAATAGTAATGTCAGAGAGAGGGCTACTAGTCTCTAAGTCTAGATATATAACAATACCATATGTCAACACATACCTCGTTTTCTATGGAATTCTTACAGCTTATATGTATGTACCTAGACTTTCTTGTTGCCCATGTAATTTTCAAAACATTGATATATTGAAATTTTACAATGAACTTCGTGAAAATGACTACATACTTGAAAGATAATCGGAATGAAGATATGTAATCTATTATGCTTTTATACACATAAAAGTGTATAATGAGTTCGCGGTATTTTTATAAGGCAATAAAAAACAAAAGAAAAAAAAACCAAAAGAATATTAAGGTTCATACGTCATCGATATGCAGATGTGTAATATTCTCGCAGTCAAGGTTCATACGTCATCGATATGTAGGTGTGTAATATTCTCGCGGTATTTTTAAAAAGCAGCTGTAAATCCAGTTCCGATATAAACAGGTGTGTCGTTCCACCTTTTCTTTATCCCCCTCAGGCTCCTCTTTCTACAAATTCTTTCTTTCTTTGTTTTTTCATTGTTTCTTTTCTTTTCTTTGTTTTTTCCCTTGTTACTACATTGTCATGAATTATTAATTTGATTAAGAAAAACTAAAGAAATACCCCAGTAATATATCCATTTCCATGAGAGTATAAATAGGTGTGTAAAGGTATTACAAGTTATTGTCTCAAAGGAGCAATACGAAGGAATCATCTATGTCAAGAATTAAAAGAAGAAAAAACCATTAGTGATGGCGGAAGAATTTTTCGAAAATATGTAAGTGTTTATTATTTTCTATTTTTTTTTTTTTAAGTCAAAGATGACGAAAAATTCCAAGGGATATAGTTTTAAAAGTATAATTCCTTCAAATCTGAAATAAAAGCAAATACAGGCATAAAAATCTGTAATTGGGCGTACTTGTGAACTTCCTTTGGACTGATTTTACATCTTCTCCACAAAGTGAGTGACGATATATATGCTTTAAATGAATTTTTGGACACAAAAGTTTGGTAGCATTTTACCCTCAAACGCAGTGAGGAAAAAAAATGTTTGAGATTTACAGTTAAATAGGCTGACTGAATTTTTAACCTATGCTGTCATTAAAAAACAAATATTACTTATGAAAATATGTAGAGTATTTTTTTTAGAGCATATATACGTGTAACATTATTGTTTTGATCAATTACCAAAAAAAAAAAAAAACAAAAAAAAAAACCCATACCTGTAATTCTTAAACTTACAAATACTTAATAGAATTTATTACATGAAAAAATGCACAGAGATATAACTCGAGTTATCTTTCTTTAACTATAATACATCTTTCCAGAGAGAAATGTACTTCTTCACCCTCTAGAAACTTCAAAGATTTTGAAGAAGAGTGGGTCCAGTTGGGCCATGATTTCAACGTTATATTCGACTCAAAGTAAGTTAAACTCTTCAAAACTTTAATCTTTTCTCTCCTTATAAATTTAAATGAAATTTAGATTGAAAAAAAAAAAGATACTGAGTTATTAGTAGTAAGGGGGGTAGGGGACAGTCGTCTACAGTCAAGATGACGTCATGGGTTTTTCCCATAAAGGTCATATGAGGTCAAAGGGTGAGTCCACAGTCAAAGGGTGAGTCCACAGTCAAAGGGAGTTTACAGTCAAGGGGTGAGTCCACAGTCAAAGGGTGGGTCCACAGTCAAGGTCAAGGGTGATTATATATATATATATATATATATATATATATATATATATATATATAAACACCATGTAAATCTCATTTTGCGATAATATAACAATGGCAACTCAAGGAAAGCAGTATAAATGGAAAATTCTAGCTTGGAGTGTTTTCAGAAGAGATGAGAAAAAATGGCCTTTAAAAGAGAGTCAGTGGTTTGACAAAAAAGAGGATTGTATTTCTGACTTTAAAGAAAAAATGGTCACTGGTTATGACGTTGCAGACAGCTGGGGATCTGCAGAATACTTAATCAAACGTACTGTTATGCCAAAAAAATACTTTCCACGAGAGAATTAGAATTGTACAGTAGAAATATGACGTCATGGAGGTCTTGTGAGTTGTATATATAAATCCGTAACGTAATAACTTAGCAAAACCATTTCCATCAAAGATGACAGAGCAAATGGTAATGATGGAGCTCCTAACAAGTGACTGTGGTACAGATTGCAAGGGGACGCTGAAAGAGAAGTTGAAAAAGAAGATAGGGATCATAATACCTAGCTTTCTGGTGATTACACTGATCATTTCTTTATGTGTCGTTGTCAGTGTTTTACACCAGAAGCAGAAACCAAATTTGGTAGACTGTGTTTTACGTCCTACGTTCGAAAGAGATGTGATTAAAACTTGTTCATACCTGGATCAGTACCCACTCTCCAACGAGGTATATGCCAATATATGCGTCAACGACACTGTGCAGATTGACATAAGACGATTTGATTTTGGAAAACCGAGTGGCGAAGGAATTACGTTGAGTAAAGCACAGTGGCAGTACCTTAAGGCATCTATAAATCATATGGATGAATCTATACTAAAAGCACAGAGTCATATATAAAGCGATCCAGAAGAAAAATTGTGGAATTTTTCAAGAAAAGGGAGCTATGAACAAGATTGTAAAATTTTCGGACGAGAAGACAATCATCCTAATTCCCTATGAAGATCGAAAAGGTGAATGGATGACTATGGCTTTGGACAGATATCGTTTCAAACGAAGAATACACCATGTATCAAAAATTTTATGTCCTCTACTAGAGAAACATTTAAAAATGATAAAAAAATCCTGTTGAACGATCTCAGACACAAAATGTAGAAGTCAATATCCCACATAATCTGTAATAACCATGTGTTCATGATATTTGTTGTCAATTTACATAAACTGTCACATTCAATTAGGAGTCTATATTCAAGGAGAATCTACAGTCACTGACGTCATAGGTTTTACCCACAAAGGTCATATGAGGTCAAGGGGTGAGTCTACAGTCAAGGGGTAGTTTACAGTCAAGGGGTGATTCTACAGTCAAGGGGTAGTTTACAGTCACTGACGTCATAGGTTTTACCCACAAAGGTCATATGAGGTCAAGGGGTGAGTCTACAGTCAAGGGGTAGTTTACAGTCAAGAGGGCAGTATACAGTCACAGACCCACGTGATTAAATCATATATAAACTTGGTCGATTTGAAAGATTTTCACCAGTCTTGAGCAAGTCTCGGAGAGAATAAGGGCAAACTTTTATATTTTTTATGGTGAGATTCATGCTGTGAACAGAGATGGATAATAAACATCAAAACCTCATTAAAACAAACTACTCGACACTGGTGAAAAAAATGATGGCAATTCGAGTTGCTGAACATTTGTACGCTTCAAACATAATTACCGAAGAAATGAGGCAGCAAATAGAAGCTGAGAAAACCACTTATGACCAAAACAGAAAACTGATTAGTATCATTTTACGTCGAGGATCAAGGGCTTTTATGGGACTCAGAATGGCATTAATGAAAGCCAATCAAGCTGATTTATCAAGACTGTTGATGAATAATGACGATGATACGAAGTCTGAATACGAAAAGAAGTTAGCCATGGCGAGATCATCAGTCATTCCTACCAAAGAAAGAGAAGATTCCGGAAATCAGTCGAAGAAAGCTACACAACCCCAGGAGCCAAGATGTAGGATAAGTCTGGACGACTTTAATGACCTGTTCCTCACTGTCATGCCCTACAAGGGAACGGTTTACGTTCATATTCGTCATCTTGCGGAATCTGGTGGTCGTCTCATTGCCACAAAGAAAGGGGTTTCCTTTCCCTTGGCTCGTTGGCTAAAATTTGAATCCCTTCTTCCAGATATCCAAGACTACATAATTAACAATAAAAAAGAGGGTGGTGTAGTACAGTGGCATATTGGCGGAGGCGTGTTCGTTTCGTTGTCATCAGACTACCCCACAGTCGATGTAAGACACTTTTGGAAGCCTGACGATGCCCCAGAACCCATACCGACAAAGAAGGGTGTGACTTTGAACAGAAACAAATTAGACAGACTTCAAGATGCCCTCCCAGAGATACATGCATCTGTTCCAGAGCTAAAAGACACTGAATTGTGCATGTTCAGCGAGTCTCATCAAAACCAGCTTGGGATGTTAAACTGTCCTGAATGTACTCCTTTTGGTTACGATGCCCGAGACAATATGTCCATGGAGTGTAATGTAGGAGATTTACAGGACGTGGAATCCATTGAGAGTGACCTCGATTGATATTAAAACCTTGAACACTGAATAAAAAATCATCAATGATGAGAATGATTGTACATACATTATTTTCATCTTTTTTGTTTTATTCATTCTTAACTTAATAAACATGAATTGTGATGAGTTGCTTTTTATTGTTACTTGAATATAAAAGGTGACAATCAAAGATGGACCGTCAGTGTCATCCAGTATGTCAAACTACAAGGATTACTTGAAGGAGCTCTACTACACCCCCGGTAAGCCGGGGGCATTTGCAGGTCCCGAAAAATTATATCAAGCTGTTAAACAGGAAGGCAAATACAAGATCGGCAGACGGAGAATAAGACAATTCTTAAACAATGAAGACCCATATAGTCTTTATAAGCCAATTCGTAAGACGTTCCCGCGTTCTAAAGTGATAGTGAACACAATCGACTCTATGTGGGATGGTGACTTAGCCGATGTCAGCAACATTTCATCCCACAACGATGGTTATAAATTCTTATTGGTGTTAATTGACATATTTAGTCGATATTTATTTATAGTTCCCTTAACAAATAAGCATCATCAAACCATTATCGATGGTTTAAAATCGGTTTTTCAAACTGGACGACAACCTAACACTCTTAGGACAGATAAGGGTAGTGAATTCAAAAATCGTTGGGTAAAAGCATTTTTAAAAAAAGAAGGAATCAACGTCATATATACACAAAATGAAACCAAAGCAAACGATGCTGAGAGAGTAATTCGTACCATGAAAAACCTAATGTATCGTTATTTCATGAAAAACAGAACTTACCGATTTGTGAACGTGTTGCAAGACTTGGTAAAAAGTTACAATAACAGAACTCACAGATCTTTAGGTGGTAATGCCCCAGTCACTGTCAACCAGGGGAATGCTGACGAAATAAGACTCGATGCTTATCTTTCGGGAAAAAAAGCAAAATCGACCCTCACAAAAACGAATGATAACCTGCTTAAGCCAAAGAAAACAACGAAAAAAAGATTAAAACCACTTTTCAAGTTAAAAGTTGGAGACACTGTACGAATATCACAACTTAAACACCCCTTTCAAAGAGACTATCAACAGAAATGGACAGAAGAATTTTTCAAAGTGAGCAAAAGATTCAAAAGGGGTCAAATACCTGTATATAAAGTACAAGATTTAGCAGACGACCCTATAGAAGGCAGTTTTTACGAGTCAGAGCTTCAAAAAGTTGTCAAATCAGATGATGTTACCTACAGGGTAGAAAAAATACTTCAAAGGAGACGTCGTGGAAAAAACAAAGAAGTATTCGTTAAATGGGAAGGATGGCCCAAGAAATTTAATTCATGGATTCCAGAAAGCTCGTTGGAAAAGCAATAAAAGTCACCCTTTGTCTGAAAGATGTGTTCATTCAAGATGAGCATTCGAATGGTGTTGACGTCTACGGACAGCTCTGATTATTTCGACAATAAACCAAATTCTTTTCGAGTTCAATTGAATAAACAAATTCAATTCGACGGATATTGGACTGTTGCTCTGACAGAATTTTCCTCAGAGAGCTGGAGCAAGTCCAAGAACAAATCCGAGTTGTTTGTATGTTGTGATATTTGTGAAGAAACTCTTATCGGTGGAAAAGAAACATCCCTCCTAAGACGTGTATGCCTGGATGAGAAACCAGAAAATATCACTTATTCATTACCGTATTACATTCCTGTAAAAATTGGTCAGTTGCAGCAGATTGGTATATATATAACAGACAGAGACAGGAACTTGGCGTCATTCTTAGACGGGCCGGTGACCGTAACACTTCATTTCAAGAAGTTCCCATACGTTCTATGAAGATGAATAGTCAGACTTACGTCAGTGATCCCAGAATATGGGAAGCTTTTTACAAGAATATGGCAGAGAAAAAATTCAACCCTTATAAATATAAGCCTAAACAAATTGGAAGAGGCGTAAAAAGTTATAAGTCTTATGTCATCCCATTGAGACCTCACTCGCAATTAGAATCAGTACAACAAACCAGCACTCAAATGACCCCTGTAGCTGCCGTGGAGGAAAGAGCCAAGGTCGAACACGCCAAGGACGTCAAAGAGGGTGTCCCTTTCGTCAAGGTGCAAGATAGTATAAAAAGACCACGTTCTCAATCTTTTGCCATTCCTTCAAAGAAACCCAAGCCATCAACATCTCAAAATCCGAGGAAGAGAAAAAGATCATCTAAGCCTGCAAAACAATCGAGAAAGTCAGGAAAAACGAAGCAGAAGTCATTTAAGAAACAGAGAGGAGCACCAGGCAAGAAAACACAATCAAGAACAAAAAAAGAGTTTAAGATTGACAGTTACAAAAGCATCTTTAAACAGTAAACATGGCCTTTTTAAGTAGTGATGATAAGGACATAGCTCAACCCATGGAACTGTCTCTGTTTGCATCTCCAACAAATCAAGTAGCGGTTGAAAAAGTGTATTTTACAGAAGCAAGACCGATCTCTAGTATAGGAGTATCCGATACACCTATCGAAATTGTAGTATCTGGGTCTGGAGCAGAATACATTGATTTGAAAAGGAGTAAATTGTACGTAAAAGCCCGAATTTTGAAAGCAGATGGCAAGGTACTGGCTGCTAAGGAAAAGGCAGGCATCATAAATTTGCCACTTCAAAGTATGTTTTCTCAGATGGATGTCTACTTGAACAATAAATTAGTCTCTTTCAATACAAACAACTATCTATGGAAGGCCTATTTCAAGACAATTTTATTCAGTGGAAAAGACGAACTCGATTCACAGAAACAATCCGAGCTGTTCTTTAAAGAGGAGGGAAATCTCGGTGACGGTAATCCATACAATGGAGGGAATGCTGGACTGGTCCTAAGATATGGATACACTCAGCAAAGTGCAGTCTTTGAATTGGAAGGAAACCTGATGGAAGACATATTTGATATAGATAAATATCTGATAAACGGAGTTGACATTTACATCAAGCTCTTTAGATCCAGTGCCCCTTTCGTCCTCATGTCGACAGAATCTTCTCCAGCTTACAAACTAGAGTTGATGGACGTCGTGTACAAAGTGGCCAAAGTGCGAGTAGATCCTGGCATTTTGCTGAACCATAGCAAACAGATAGAAGCAACCCCTGTGAAATATACCATTATGCGAAATGAATTGAAGATGAACACTATTCCTAAAGGATCCACAGAGTTTTACTGGGACAACATTTTCCCACAGGCGGTCCCTGATCGCATCGTGGTGGCTTTGGTAGACCAAAAAGCCGTCAATGGGGATTACACAGCCAACCCCTTTAACTTTGAGCATATGAAGTTAACAGACGTTGGGATATACGTCAACGGAGAGAGTGTACCCGGTAGACCGCTGAAAACAGATTTCACAAAGGGACTGTATTCAGCAGCTTACGCTCGTTTGTTTGAAGCCTCCGGAAAATGGAACAATGATGCCGGATTGATTATCTCTCGGGATAATTTTGGAAGTGGATATTCACTATTTGTTTTTACCATCGATCCCTGTGGGTTTGGAGAAGAGTATTTAAATCTGATTCGTCGAGGAAACACCAGACTGGAACTGAAATTCGCAGAAGCAACAACCACAGCTGCTAACGCAATTGTATTTGCTACCTTTTCGTCTCTATTAGAAGTCGACAAATCACGTGACATCAACTACATTCAACCATGAATTCAACACAGTTGTTAAATATGGTAAAAATGGATCCTTGTTTAGGACGCTATGTGAAAGGAGTATTTGCTAGTAATACATTGCCTCAAATTGTTACACAGTATCCGAGTGCCTTCATCGTCAATACACAACCTTTACCAAGGCCTGGAGAACATTGGGTGACAATAATCATTCATAGTCCATCTCAAGCAGAGTTTTTTGACAGCCTTGGAAAATCACCGTCTGATTACAATCTCGACATTCAAACCTTTCTGAAGAAGAACAGTGTACGATGTAATTTGAAGTCCATAAGACTTCAACCTCCTAATTCCGATTTGTGTGGACTTTATGTCTTGGTATTTTTGATTGCAAGATTATGTTTCAAAAAGTCGTTCAATCATGTATATGGTTTGTTTTCGAAAGACATTCAATCTAATGATGAGTTTGTAAAACATTTTATGTATGATTATTCTGTGTATCATTAAAATTAATCTCGAAACATGAATACAGGAGTTTATTTTTTATACTGTCATTGAATGAAATTGGTAGTATATAAGAACGAGTAGGACTACGTTCAATTTTAGTTTGAGAAAGTTTGGCAACTGAGAAACATGGAAACAGCGAACACGAATGACTGGTGGAACACTCAGTCCTTACTTCCGTTTTCGGCACCCACCACCATTCTGATATGTGGTAGCACACAAAGCGGTAAAACGCATTTTACTAAGACACTTTTAGAAAACGCCAATGAAATGTTTTCTACGCCTGTTGATAAAATAATCTATGCTTATTCTGAACATCAACCCATGTTTGAGGAAATGGAGCAGAAGATACCTAACTTTTCATTACATCAAGGGTTGCCTTCAAAAGAAGATATAGAGCAGTACACAGAGGGTGTAAATCACACTATAGTGGTATTAGATGATCTCATGTTACAAGTTGCGCAATCTCAAGATTGTGTGCATTTGTTCACGGTGACATCTCATCATAGAAACGTGACCACCGTGATGCTGTCCCAGAACCTATATCCGCCGGGAAAATACGCCAGGACTATTTCCCTCAATTGTCTTAACGTCATTTTGTTTAAGAATTACCGTGATTCTCGACAGATCATCACCTTCGGATCTCAGATCTTACCAGGAGAAGTTCCTTTCTTCAAAGCAGCCTATGAATCCGCGACTCGACCTAATTTCGGTTACTTACATGTTTGCCTGGAACCTACACAAAACAGAGAGTACCAGTTAAGAACTCACATTCTTCCGGGAGAAGAGATGATTATATACCGACCTCTATAAATAAGCACGATTTGATGTATCTGTCTCATTATTCAAACATGAAGCAAACGGTGAAGAAACACGAGGCTTTTTTAAATTTTCTCGTCTGTGCAGACAGTACCCAGCAAAAAGTAATCGTTAAAGCCTTGACCAGTGAACAGTACGATGTGATCAGTGAAATAGCACTTAACATTTACACCGGAACTTATCCATTGACTAAAAAGTATATAAACCAACTCAAACCTTACGAATCATACATTCGGTCCTTGGGATCCAGAGAAGTCAGCAACAAGGAGAAACGTCGCATGCTACTGAAAAACATATCTTTAGTGCTACTTTTACTTAAACCTATTGTTCAACGTATCAAAGGACAATGGCGAAGGAAATGATACTTGTACCAAAAGTGAAATATGAACGTTTACTTCAAAAATTGGAACCTGTGGATACGTCATCACGAGAAAACGATCAAAGTTCGAGGCAAACCCCAGGAGATCAAGTACAATCGGACAGCGACTTAATGGATAAAACTAATTTGTTACAATCTGGAACGGGTTATGTCACTAAGAAGAAGAAAGTTGGAAAACCCCCTGGATTTTCCAATGTTCGCCGGAAGAAGAAACACGTTCCCTGGCTCACATATTGACAGTGTAATAACAACGAATACTAGTGTCATGATCATTTTATTTGTGTGTATTCAATAAAAAACATAGACATAAAAACTCGTTTTTACTTACAATCAAAATCCAAATGGCAACGTGTCTAAATTTGGAAGAATTCTCCTTTTCGTATAAACCATCTTATAATTTTTAGTCTCAACCCTGTTTAACAATTTTCTCTTTCTACTATCTCGAGATATTTTACAAGGGTTGACAATTTCGATTTGTCGGTCGTGTGCGGTACAGATCATCGACTTAATAGCATGGACATTGATAAGTTTCGAGTTTGCCCAGTTCAGTGTAAAACCCCTAACTTTACATTCCTCTTTACCCGACAGTGTACGGTAAGCGTAATTTTTAGGACCCCCCCAAACGAATTCGACAATGTACCCGTCTTCTGGGGAGATTTCATTGGTCAATTCACCGAGGTAATTACCTATGGGGAGATAATTCAAGTCGTCCGACTTTTTTGTCTTGAAGATGACACTGTCAGTATCGAAATACAGCACGTTCTCGTTTAATTTGTCGAGAACCCCATACAATTTCAGTCGAGCCCACATGGTGGTAAACGAAGCCAAGAATATATTGGTTTTGTTGTCGAATGACGTAAATAAGGGGTTGTTACTCCATTCTAATTGAAGTATGTCTCTCGAAACAATGTGAAAATTGTGAGGCACTTTTATGGGATCCGAGAGCATTTGAAAAAAATTTTCGGCTTCCGATTCGTGAATGAATACCGACTGTTGCATGTCCAACCTCTGACCAAATTTACCCCAAAAACTATTCAGGCAAAGTTTTGCTAAACATCGCAAACCAGGATTTTTTTTAATTTTATCATACTCTAATTGGATGCCCTCTTTTTCTTTATACTCCCAAATGTAGTTTCTTTTGGTCTCTTCCGTACTGCATTCGGACGGAAATCCGGAAGCCTCCTGTTTGATTTTCAAAAACATGTTCACATATTGAGCAAAAAATCTCCCCTCACACGACTCAACATCGTATTTGGAAGATTCGTCAAAATGATACACTTCATAGATTTGCAAGATTTTGTATCCTTTGGAGGTTGCCATTTGAATTTCGGGAGTGCACCACGTACCCGTGATGGATCTCTCTTCTAGAGAACATGTACATTCATTTTGATTTTCACTGTCTGCGCATTTTTTACAAAGGGGAAACTTTAATTTTCCATTCGAATTGTACGGAAGAACGGGATGATAAAGTTGTCTAGGGGGCAGAATTTTTATTTTAGCCAGTCCAAAATATTGCGACAAGTCTTGAAAGCCGTCCGTGATGATGGTCGGATGGCCCACAGGATAACGACAATACTTGTTGGTCCAGGGGTAAAGACTGGTAAAATCGTAATACTGGATCGTTTCGTCTTCTGCGGCTTGGTAATGCAGTTTGATGGCATTGGTTCGACCACCGAAAAAACTGTCACGTGGGTCGAGTCTGTCTTGAAGATCTAAGGTCGACACGAATTGTTGCAATGCTGCATTCTTCTCTAATTGAAATCTAAATTGATGCTCCCATACAATGGTCAATTTGTATCCCAGCTCTTTCAATTCCTTTTCTCTGTTTTTCGTCATGTCGTATAATTCTTTGATGGTCTGATTGGTTGATGGATGTTTGATGTTATTTCTATCGTCTGGGAAACAGGTGGGACAACCGTGAAACACACAACCTGTATACCAAAATAAACAATAGTAATCCTCAATACAATCGTATTCAAGTCCAGGTCGGCGCGCCCGCCCCCGCCCCCGCCCCCCCCCCCCCTTCCAGTTTAGGGAAAACAAAATAGGGGGCAAATGTTTAAATAACAAGCTCTTACCATAAAATTCATAAATGGTTCCGTTTCCGGTAGGAGTCTTGGCAAACCCGTCACATCTATAATTGGTCCCTGGCACTTGGTATTCACCACCGTTGAGAGCGTGGAAAATGACAAGGGGGTTCCCCCGCTGACGACTTTTTTCCATCAACCATTCCAGCCACTGGATAGAAATTTTACTGTAGTTGTCACGTTTCGTGTATCCTTGAGAAGGTACGACTGCTATAGGGCTCTTGAAATGTTGTTTTCCTATCTGTACATTCTCGTCCTTTCTTAAATCGACGAGAGACGTCCAAGAATCACCGAGACGGACCCATCTAAATTGTTCTGAATACAAATGTCGTACAAGTCGGATTCCCCATCCTTGGTGATTTCTATTTTACTTTCTCCCTTCAAAAAGAGAGTCTTGAATATCCCCATGCAGACACTGGCAATGGTGACATAATCAAATGGGTCGACTCCAATCGAACTCGTTTTCTTGATGGTCCCGTTCGCTTGGACTGTTGTTTTCTTGATAGTTGTCACATCGATCATCAAATTTCTAAATTCTAAACATCCCCGACGCAGTATATCCACATCCGAACGACAGTATTGCAACATTTCTTCTCGAAAGTTAAAGGTTTCGTTTCGTTTCGTTGCATGCCATTCTGCAAGCTTTTTACGTTCTCCAGTCGACATGAAATCGTATCCGTAATACTTTAATTCTGGATACGGTCCCACGTAGTTTTGATTGGCTTTGGTATTAAACAAATGGGGGAAGTATCCCTTGCAGAGTTCCTGCAAACTGAAAGCATCTGGTATTTGGCAAGCTTCGTGGGAAGGAAATTGAGGGAATCCACAAAAGTCAAATTTAATTTCTGGGCAATGTGCATGTACATGATTTTTGAACCATTGTAAATGATCTTGCTAGGTCGAATGGAGTGACGGTCGATGAACACTTCTAAAACGGGATATAAATCGAAGCTTTTGGCATTGTGGGCTATCAAGATTGAATTTCTACAGTGCTCACTGGTGACAAAGCCACAGAACTGTTCGGCGGCGTTATCGCCCGAAAACACAACTTCTCTTTTTCCACAAGTATCGGGACAAGGAGGGTTCACGTATTCACCTTTCTCAGTTTGGGAACATTGGACGCATCGTGTTCCACAGCAACTGCAGGTGGCACCCTCCACTAGTCCCCTTTTCTCACATTTGTGACAAGCGGTTTGCAGTACGGCAAAGTTGACTTTGTGTTGTTGTAGACCACAGGACGGATCGCGACAGTTCTGACAGAGTCTACAGTCTACACATTGACGTTCTTTTTTGATACATTGCTCACATCTGATACGAGACGGTCTATATTCTTGTTCACACTGAAAAATGTCCTCTTGCCGCGTCTCAAAATCATAGAAAATAAATTTCTTTTTTTTATCTTTGGTGGATCCACACGGTTTTTGATAACAACGATGTTCTCCTATTTGATACTCAAGACAGTTGGGGCAATGCCATTCATGACAAACGTGTAAGTCGGGAGAGCGTTTGGCACATTGTAGAATGACCCTGCATTTTCTACATTGATGAAACAGTTCACAAGGAGGGGGATAACTCTCTTTCTTGACGACTCTTTGTTTTCTATGTCTTTCAAAACATGCCTTGGAGCGACAGACCCGACCACAGGTACGGCAACCCATTTGGAAATCCGTTTCTGGACAGTTGTCATGTAAACATACTTGACAAGAGGTGACACACGAGTGTTTGAATTTATCTTTATATGGTTTCAAACAAGTATGACAGAAATACGATGCCTTAAAAAATCCTTGAATCTTAGCTATTCCGTGCCAGTGCTTTTCAGTTTCCGTGTCCACGTGATATAAATACAGACGAGGCTTTTCCTGGTCCTCAGTCACCCTGACGAATTTGTTCCCTACTTTTGAGGACACGACGTTGATACAGACATCAAGTAAGGTTTCGAATGGTTCGATATCGTTCAAACCTAAATATCTGTCGGTGGGAACCCTGGCTCTTTCACACAGCCACATCGCCAAATCGGTTTGCATTTTTTTTCTCGCTGTTTTTAAGATATTGTCGTAGTAAGACTGAGTAACAGTATGATGTTTGATGACATGATCCAACATCATTCCGGAATCTTCACCCACTAAGCTTATCCAGGTATTGGAATTTACTTTCTTACACGTTTTCAGAAAACAGAGACCTATGGCAATGGCCATACACAAGTTGTTATCATTCTGTACGTAAAAGAGCGATGTCTTTCTCTCTATGCTATTTTTGGGACCGAAGAGGGACGTGATGGGTAATTTTTTGGGCTTACCTCCCCCTTTGGGCAAATCGATGGACCCGATGGTGACCAACAGGTTTTCGTCCACGGGCAAGCTTTCGTTCGAATTAAGAACCTTGGTGATCTCTGACATGACGACGTCTGCATTCAGCTTTTCCCAGGATTGTAGTGGCACGACGATCGGATTGTTTAAACTCGAATGACTAAGAACCACCCTTTCCAGGTCTGCATCGTGACCCCGGGCTTCTGTTAACAGGTCGTCAAACATATCGTGTAATTTAGTTGATATGTCTAACAATTTATCCCCCCGCCACTGCTCGTTAAATTTGACCGCCTGCAATAAATTTTAACAGATATTTTTTCTGTTTCTTTCCTGGCTAGAAAAATACTTCCAATGATTTAAAAAAAAACCAATTAAGATTCTTTGTCAACTCTTCATTTTAAAAGTTTCACTATAACTGGTTTTGATGTTGTAAACGAGGGAAAGTAAGCCATGATGAAAAAATCTTACCTTGAGTTGCAAGTCCACGTGATGGAATTGTCTTGTGTGGCGGGTTAGATCGTAAGGTGACCTTTGTCCGAGACTCACCACCACCTATCTTACCTACAACAGATTTTCATACAGAGGTGACTTTTTTCACAGTCAGAAAATGTACCCTACATTGATTTAAAAAAAATTAAATAAAACTATTTGCTAACAATTATAAAAGTATGGAATCTCCATATTGTTAACAAGGGAAAGTAAGCCATGATGAAAAAATCTTACGTTGAGTTGCAAGTCCACGTGATGGAATTGTCTTGTGTGGTGAGTTAGATCGTAAGGTGACCTTTGTGCGAGACTCATGACTTGTCTTACCTACAATAGATTTTCATACAGAGGTGACTTTTTTCACTGTCAGAAAAATGTACCCTACACTGATTTTTTTTTTTGCAATAAAAAATATATTTAACCATTTTAAAAGTATTGAGGCACAAAAGTTGGTTTTGATGTTAACGAGAAAAGTAAGCGATGATGAAAAAAATCTTACCACGAGTCACAAGTCCAAGTGATGGAGTACTAGTCTTGTGTGGCGAGTTAGATCGTAAGATGACCTTTGTCCAAAACTCATGACTGGTCTTACCTGCAATAGATTTTCATACAAAGGTGACTTTTTTTCACACTCACAGTCAGAAAAATGTACCCTATATTGATTATTTTTTGCTAAATCACCGTTTAAGTATCGAGTCACTATATAGCTGGTTTGATGTTGCTAACGAGGGAAAGTACGCCATGATAAAAAAATCTTACCATGAGTCACAAGTCCAAGTGATGGAGTACTAGTCTTGTGTGGCGAGTTAGATCGTAAGGTGACCTTTGTCCAAAACTCATGACTGGTCTTACCTGCAATAGATTTTCATACAAAGGTGACTTTTTTTTCACACTCACAGTCAGAAAAATGTACCCTATATTGATTTTTTTTTGCTAAATCACCGTTTAAGTATCGAGTCACTATATAGCTGGTTTGATGTTGCTAACGAGGGAAAGCACGCCATGATAAAAAAAAATCTTACCTCGAGTCACAAGTCCAAGTGATGTCTTGGGTGGCATTGTTGAGTCTGCTGTGGTCACTGCCTCTGTTACACGTCTGTCTACAACATTTTAATAAAAAAAATTGACTTCAGGTGAAACGTTTCACGCGAGTAATTTGTGGGGGTCGTTTCAAAATTTACATTCCCATTCCCTGCGTGTATTTCGAACCCGATCTCATAATTGTTTGGCTTTCTTAGTTACTTCTTAAAAACCTTTACCAGAAATAGTACATGTAAGAAACAGTCAAGACAAATCGTGTATTAAATCGTGCAATGCAAAAACACATTCCAAAGTAAAAAAAAAAAAAAAAAAAAAAAAATACACTCATGTCCGTTTTTTCACTCCCGTGTGTAGTTATACAAGTTTAAAAAAAGAGGGAGAGTTGAAGGGAATAATTAATACTCACCTTTACAGATCTTGTTGTTTCTGTCCCGAATAACAGTATGTTGGAGGGACCACCTGATGGGTACAATACGGATCGGGATGTTGCAGCTGAACAGCTGAATTTCGCGCATGTTTTCTTCTCTTCGGATTAAAACACATCCAGAAAAGGTTGTTTTACAGTTAAACACCCCCAAATGTCCAACGCACATTTTACAATGACTCGAGAAAGTACGACAGTACACTACTCCGATAATGAACACTACAATCTTCAACATCACGGCCATTGTGCACATCTTCTTCTCTCACCACCCTCAAATTGCGCGAATACAGCACGGACTTTTGGTCATGTGATAAAGATCAGCTGATATGCTACTAAATCAGAATATAGCACTACAATGTATTCTTCCCCCGTTTTTTTTTTTAAACTATATGTAAATCTAAATAAATATATATTAAAAATAAATGAATAACATACAAATTAATATACACTATGATAAAAATATGGGGGGGGGGGTTAAATGTCAAATAAGTTCATGTCAGGTCTTCTTGGTTTTTTGGGTTTTTTTTCGCATTGAACTATAGGTCATCCGGTTCAGGTTACGACCCCCCCCCCCCCTTTTTTTTTACCCTCGTATATCTGCAGTCCATTTAACTAATATGACACCATTTCATTTCAACCCATGGTACATCTTAAGTTGTGTACACCATTTAAGCAATTTTATTAAATCTGTCAATAACATCAATTTCTACACAAAATTAAATATCATCATCTACGGGTTACAATACGGGTCACATGATTAAAAATTAACTTGATGAATGATAAAACAATTGGTGCTGGTATATAATGTCTTCTTTCAGCTATTTTAATAATATAGTCCCATTGTGAACGCAATAACAAACAGTGAAATTTAAATATTCAGCACTCTTCACTACTGCACAATGAGGTCAATAACCTGCACGGTTTTCTAAACACGCAGACGTGTCACGATGTAGAGCGGAATTTTCAAAAATGAATTTTAAAGTTCCGTAATTTTAACAGACATGACGTAAACCCCATTATCTACTCAAGTCTCAAGCTGTCACACCCAAATTAGGGCGTGTGTCCATTAAATCATGTTGTCTGTTTTTCCACCTATCCTACGTAATTTTTGAAATGGTACATGTATATAAATTGAGAGCTACAAACTGAATTATCATTGACCAAAAAATCTCCACCAAAGCCCTCCTCCTGTGACAATGGCAGAAGAATTCTTCGACTTTCTGTAAGTAAAATAGATTTTCTTTAATTTTTTTTAAACATTGGCTAAAATCTAAATTTTTTAAGAGTTTTTTTGTTTTGTTTTGTTTGTTTGTTTGGGGTTTTTTTTTGTTTGTTTGATTTTAACTTTTGTTCTTATTTTTGTTTAAAACTGTTTTAGAACAAAATGATTCCATCGTCAAAATTTTAAAAATTCATAGTTTTAGTTTCCACTTCGTGTTTTCTTTCAATGCTGATCGTGAAGGTTGAATTTTCAAATTAAAAAAAAAACGAAAGAAAATATATGTAGCTCATCGCACATTTACTTTTTTTCTTTCCATCTTATCACTTTCTGATTTTTTCAAATGTCATTCTTTTTTTTTTTTAAATTCAAAAACAGAAAAATATGGTGTAGAAATTTCTGTCCCTTGTATTTTTTGTTACGGAAACCGAATCAAAATTTCTAAATGACCTTTTGTGCCAAAATTGATGTCTTTTCAGAAGACTTAACTCTTGTGTTTAGATAACATTAATTTTTTTTAAATAGTTCTCTGAAATTTATAAAAATTATCGTTGGGAAACATTTTATCGTGAGGTTTGTGTTGTCCTACACTCCACTATGTATATGTTTTTGGAGGATTATGATTTATGAATTTAACACATTGTTACAAGGAACTTCGCCATTCGATGTTTTACAACGAATATGCATTTATGACTTTAAAAAAAGATATTCTTGCAATTTTTATAGACATACTTTTTTTTTTCTTCTAATAACATTTTGACAACAAATAAAATTTTCAGATTTAGGATTATTATTTTAAAAAAAATATTCTTTTTTTTTTATTATTTAAATATCTATAATTTCACACTGAAGTTTGATAACATTTGTGTGTGGAGGTACACTGTAATGGTTATTATTTTTTTCTTCTCATGACAGTGAAGCAACAAACTCGGCAAATTCGTTTGACGAATTTGAAGAGATGTGGGCTAAAATGGGGGATCAGCTTGAAGCACAGTCCCTTTCAAAGCGGTGTGTAACAGCTATTTTCAGAGTTATCTTTCTTTGACTTACTGATTCCCGATATTCGTTTTCTATGTACATGTACGTTTATGTTTTATTTGGTTTCAAAAACGAGTGTTACATTTTTACAGACCTTCCACCCCCACCCCAGAAAATGAGGGTAATGTCTCAAAGTTGACATCATCGTCAGAGATACCATTTCCTAGGTAATTATTTTTAGTTCACCGTGTGACATTTCTACTCATATGGAAGTGTGTCGATCTGTGATATTTCCATACTGGCTTTGACGACGGGTAATCCCGTATACCTATATTCGACTAAGGGCACACGGCGGGTGTGACCGGTCAGCAGAGGATGCTTACTCCTCCTAGGCACCTGATCCTAAATCGTTGCACTAATAATAAATTACACAGTGTATTTCACTATAATTGTTTGTTGTTCTAGTTATTCCCCACCAATGGATTCAAATTGGCCACCATTACAAACTGATGTGGAACCTTTGAAGTTCCAAAATGTAGAGGATTCCATCCTCACCACTTTTCGGTAATATAATTGTTTTTTTATTCTTTGTCCATTATAATGTTTAATTATATGATAAAATAAAAATAAATTAAAAAAACATATAGAAATATTAAAATGTCGTTTTACCTCAAGACCAAACAAACTAATGTTAAAAGAAATACCAATATAAAAAAAGTATACAGTTAATCTTTGCTGTTTTTTTTTTTTTTTTTTTTTGGATGCAGCATCATGCGTCATTTTTTATCCGTTCTTTTTTCTCTTTTTTTTTGTAGAAGAAAAGATCCTGAAAAGTACCAAATGTTTCAAAAACGAATGATAGAGCCATCTAAGCCTGAGGTTCCAAACTACACAGAGCAGTTTGAATTGTTAAAAAAACTTAGTGAACGAGTGAGCGAGGACATACAACAAATGACAATAGTTGTGAACTATTTGGAGGACAATCTGGTTCGGGTACCACCTAAGAAAAAAGTCAAGTTCACAACTTTATGATTCAATCGTTAACCATGGTGGAGCACATATGCCCTCATACGATTTTTAAGACCATTAAATTCTAATTATGTAATCCAACGGAAACCAGAAAAAGTACCAAAAGTTCGAGAAAAAAACGAATGAGGAAGTCATCGGAGGTTCCAAACTATGAAGAGTGATTCGAAATGTTAAAAAACTTAGGTAAACGAGTGAGCAAGATAAAGCTTTCATTAACTTTATGTGAAAACATTATATGGTATGTGTACCCAACTAATTAAGGATGTGGAACATAATCTATAAAAGGTGTGTGATTTAAAATGAAATAAGTTTACAAATTTATGCATGCATTGCTGTGAATAACTTATGCACAACTTCCATTCACAATGTTTTCTCTGTGTGTGCAATATTTACATGTGTTCCTTTATAATGAGTTTTAAAGTTATGTCTTGTTGTTTATGGTACTAATATCTTGATACACAATAAAATTTTACAATTATTACAATATTAGTTATTTTTTAAGAGGAGTTGGTGAAGAATTTACTTTTTTTCCATAATTTATTTACTTACTATTTTGCTGTAGTGGATGTCAATCCGGTCTCTGCTATCTTAAAAAATTGTCATAAAATATGGAAAACGAAGGTCTTTTATACTAAATCTGAAGGGTGTGACCATAAGATAGCTCTATTATTAAATCGGACTGGTGGCTGTTGCTATGTGAACATAACTACAGATGTTCCTAAATTAAACTTATACATAGACTGTTACTATGTGGATGTTCCTAAATTAGATTAATGAATAGACTGTTGCTAAGCATATGATGACTTCAGAGTTCCTAATTTAAATTAATACATATACTATTCCTAAACATTGGATGACTTAGAATGTTCGTAAATGCTAACAATATTGCAGAGTTGATATATGGTCTTTATTTTTTTTTGTGGTGTCATTGACTGTAAACTACCTTTGACTGTGGACTCACCCTTTGACTGTGGACTCACCCTTTGACTGTGGACTCACCCCTTGACTGTAAACTACCTCTTGACTGTGGACTCACCCTTTGACTGTGGACTCACCCTTTGACCTCATATGACCTTTATGGGAAAAACCCATGACGTCATCTTGACTGTAGACGACTGTCCCCTACCCCCCTTACTACTGTTGAAACAAAGAAAGTTCGATTTCTAGGTATTGATGTATTTACAAATATTTTTTGCAACTAAAGTCACTCACTTATTTTATTTAAGACATTTTACCGTTTTTAAAGATTCGTGTTTCTAAATCTATTGGTGAATCATTTTAAAGCAATAAATCATTTTTAAGATACAAAACTTCGAAATAAACATATTTTTCGGGAATTTTTAAAAATACTTTAAATGTGACTTGTAGTAGCAAATTAAATTCCAATCATAATTTATACATGTAGTGCTTTCATTTTCAATTCAAGGGATCACTGAATTTGTTAGCTGAATTGTTAGGCAAAATACTATATAATCAAAATGGTGAATTTATTCTACTAGGCATTTCTTCTATGGGTGTTTTTAATATATTTTCAATTCTTAGCGTAATGATTAAACAGATTACTGTTGTAAATTATCGAAATGAGTCATTACATATCTTAGGGTGTTTTTTTTCGTACGTTCTATCTTTTTTCCTTCTGGACTGAAAAATTTAATTTGGGAAAATAAAGTTAAAAACATGTTATAATTCAAAATACTAGACCTGTATACAAAATTATCTCTAGGAAAGTACATCAAAAACGGTAGTGTTTGTAACACTTACAAGTTATATTTGTCATTTTGAAATCATATCTTTTGTACACGAGGGTTTAGTTTGAAAAAGAATCTTGTAAAATGTATCATATGAACAACAGCCTTGGTACAGGGTAAAGAAAACAAAGTAACAAAGACTTAGAATATTTTAACATCTGTAGCAAGAATTATCGATTATTCCAAAATTACTAAGCTACAAACGATATTTCAAGATCAACAAAAGTGTATGTTTGTTTTCTCAAATATTTCCAGTGCATCAAATCAAGACAAGACATTCGTCGTCCCTCCGTCCTCAACACTCCAGTACTCCCCCCCCCCCCCCCCCCCCCCCCCAGCTGATGAAAACTGGCCACCAGTTATTGTTAATGAAGAAACGGGATCGTTCGAAAATGCGGAGGATTCTATCCTCACCTCCTTTAGAAGACAGAATCCTAATAAGTATAAGGCGCTAGAGAGCAAAATGCGCCAGCCGTTCAAGGAGAACATCAGTGAACAATTTAATGTATTGAGAAATTTAAACAAACGAATGGCAGAGGACATACAGCAAAGCTGTATTGTAATTAACTACATAGAGGATAAATTGAAATCCTCAAATGAACCTGCCAGGAAACGCGTGAAGTTTTCGTCTTTGTAATTGTTCATGGAAAAGATGTGATTATGAATTTGTGAAAAATGAACATGAACTTCTTTCTTTAAGGCAAAACATTTAAGACCATAGAACTGTAATGATGAACTTAACAAGGATGAATTTTATAACAATGTTACATAGTTTATACTTTTAAAAGATTTTTTCATCACTTTTGTTATCTAGATTTAAAAACAACTTTTTATATTGTGTGAAAATAAACAAACCTATAGATGATAAAGTGTTTGCTGATCTTTTTTCCTTTACATCCGAAATTTGACTGTAAAAAGCACGTGAAAACTTGGACTTTTTATACTGGTGCAATCATAAAGTTGTCTGGGTACAAATTTCTTTAAAAGTTGCATTGTAATTTCCCTACAAGTTGCTATGTCATTTTCCCAAAAATGTTGCTATCTCATTTCCCAAAATGTTTTAAAGTTACATTGTCATTTCTGTAAAAGTTACAATGTCATTTCCCTGAGCGTTGGTATATCATTTGGTAAAGATCTGCAATATCATTTCACCAATATCAGTGGATGTATAGAGTCACCCCTGACTGTAGAGTCACCCCTGACTGTAGAGTCACCCCTAGACTGTGACCTCAATTATGACCTGTGTGGGTGGCACCTGGGAATCCCCATAGTCACCCCTGACTGTAGAGTCACCCCTAGACTGTGACCTCAATTATGACCTGTGTGGGTGGCACCTGGGAATCCCCATGACGTCATCTTGACTGTAAAGTGACTGCACAGTGTATACCTTACTACTATGATTACATGTCCGTCTCCGATAGAAAAAAGCTTGCCACATGGCACAAAACTAAAATGTGTGAACAGTTCCACTTTCAAGAAGAAATACTACAATACTGTCGTTCTGATGTCGATATCTTGAGGCGGGGGTGTATGGCATTTAGGAATATGATGATTAAGGCCACTACAATGGAAACTCGCTTGGTACATCCAGACTGCACAGACGAGACGTCTGCCACACACGGTGTTGATCCGTTTGACTACGTCACAATAGCCAGTGTATGTATGGGGATCTTCAAGACTCTCTTTCTGAGTGAGGAAAAAAAGGTTGAAATCATCCAAGATTCGGGGTGTACTTGGCACGACATCCACTACAAGGAAGGGGTACAGGGTGTGTACTTGGACCATAGATGGATGTCATTGTCCGACTTGAAAAAACACGATAACCTACGAGTCGGGAGACAAACATTTACAACTCCGATTGCCATTGTCCCTTCAACTGGATACACCAGTAGAGATAATTACAGCAAAGTCTCAATTCAATGGTTAGAGTGGCTTATGGAGAAAAGCAAACACAGAAGAAAACCGATTTTTATTCAACATGCGCTCAACAAGGGAGAATACCGTATACCCGACACCAACTACAGATGCGATGGATTCGTAGAAAAAGAAAACGGAAAAGGCACCATTTACGAGTTCTATGGGTAAATAATACATCACATGAAAACAATTTTAGAAATAAATTTGCCCCCTGCATGCCCCCTAAAAAGGGGGAGGGGCGGCCGCGCACCGGTAACCTATGTAATATTTTTTTCTTTTGTTTTATAGCTGTGCCTATCACGGTTGCTTATCGTGTTTTAACCACGATCGGTTTACCATTAAACATCCATCTACGAACCAGTCGATTCATGAATTATAGGACATGACCAAACGGCGTGAAAGAGAGCTGAAAGCTCTTGGTTATGATCTGGTCGTTATATGGGAGCACGACTTTGACTACCAGTTAAAGAAAAATCCGGCATTAAGACAATTCGTCTCTACCTTGGATCTTCAAGATAGATTAGATCCGCGGGACAGTTTTTTCGGAGGTCGGACAAATGCTGTGAAGTTACATTATAAAGCCACCGAGAATGAAACCATCCAATATTACGATTTTACGAGTCTCTACCCTTGGACGAATAAGTATTGCCAATACCCCGTGGGTCACCCGACCATCATCACAGAGGATTTCAAGGACTTGTCTGAATATTTCGGTGTGGCAAAGGTGACCGTGCTACCCCCCCCCCCCCCCCCCCCGTGGATTGTACCATGCCTGTCTTCCGTATTTGTCCAAACAAAAACTAAAATTTCCACCGTGTAAAAAATGTGCTGACACTGAAAATCAGAATGAATGTCATTGTTCATTGCATGAGAGATCCATTACGGGTACCTGGTGTACACCAGAAATCCAAATGGCAATTTCAAAAGGATATCAAATCTTAAAAATACACGAAGTTTATCATTTTGAGCAGTCGTCCCAATATGATAGGGTATCGGGCACGGGGGGTCTTTTTGCTCAATATGTGAATACATTCTTAAAAATCAAACAAGAGGCCTCTGGCTTTCCTACCGAGTGCGACTCGGAGGACGCAAAGATCAAATACATTAGAGAATACCAAGAAAAAGAAGGCATAACGTTAGACTACCATAGAATTCAGAAAAATCCTGGTTTACGGTGTTTAGCCAAATATTGTCTAAACAGTTTCTGGGGAAAATTTGGTCAGAGGTTAAATATGAAACAGGCCATGTTTATTCATGAGAATGAGGCCGAGGTCTTTTTCCGCATTCTATCTGATCCAACGAAAATCCCAGACAATTTTCACATTGTGTCTAAGGACACAGTACAATTAGAATGGAATGAGCACCCTCTTTTCACACCCTACGATAAAAAGACCAACATATTCTTGGCTTCATTTACCACAATGTGGGCTCGTCTAAAGTTGTATAGCGTGTTGGATGTGCTAGGTGATAGGGTATTGTACTTTGATACGGATAGTGTCATCTTCAAGACTGATAAGTCGGATGACTTGAGTTATCTCCCTATCGGTAATTATTTGGGTGAAATGACGAATGAAAAAGATCCTAAAATTACGCTTATCGTACCCTATCTGGTAAAGAAGAATGTAAAGTTCGGGGTTTTACTTTGAATTGGATGAACTCAAAACTGATCAACTTCGAGGCCATAAAAGACATCATTTGTACAGCAAACGATAGACAAATTGAGATTCACAATCCTTGCAAAATATCACGCGATAAGAGAAAAAGAAAATTGCTCAATCGTAAAGAAAATAAAAACTATCAAATGGTGTATACCAAACGTAGACTGTTATCGAATTTAGACACCTTGCCATTTGGATTTTAAGTAGTGGGAAAAAAATAAACAACACTGTCATTTTTCTTGTAAAATTGTATTAGAAGTACTTGTATACAATAAAATGTTGAATAGAAAACATTACTTTATTTATTGTTATACAATTAATATCTAAGCCAAGGAATGTTTTTCTGACGTTTTCGTTTTGTTCTGGAAAATCCTGGAGGTCCAGATACTGTTTTGATCTTGCTGATATAAGCACCACCTGATTGTACGTCGGGCATTTCATTCCCCGTGTTGGAGTGTGTTTCTTGAGGGCTTTTACACACGTCGAGTGACTTGTCTTCGGTCTTCTGGTCTTCAGGATTGTCATTCTGAACACATTCGTCATCATTCTGTAACCTTCTCAGGTGTTCGTACTTGAGTTTGGGTATTAATATCAGTTCTATTGCCATCCCGTTTATCAAAATGCTGAACAATTGGTTTTACCATAAGAGACAGTAACTCAATGTGTTTTAATAAGATCTGTCGTTTTCGTTTTGGACTTGTTTCACGGGATCCTAACATCCGAATGAATGGCTTGTAAGGAACAAGTTTTCTTATATACTGTTTCGTCAATGGGTATGTCCCGGTGTAAATATTGAGGGCTATTTCGCTGATTACATCACATTGCTCATCTGTTAACGATTTTATAATGTGTTTCTGCTGAGCAGTATTTATATATAATAAAACCCGGAGGAGGGCAATGTGCTTCCGCACTCTTTGCCTCATGATAGTCGTATGAATTGTATAACCATATGTTGAAAGTATTTATAATGGTTGATAAATAATCACGTCTTCACCGGGGAGAATGTGAGATCGTAGTTGATACTCTTTGTTTTGGGTGGGTTCCAGACACACGTGCAAGTAACCAAAGTTAGGACGCGTGGCTAATTCGTAAGCTGCTTTAAAAAATGGTACATTCCCTGGTAGGATTTGGGAACCAAAGGTGATAATTTGTCGAGAATCCCTGTAGTTCTTAAATAAAATGACATTAAGACAGTTTAGAGAAATGGTTCTGGCATATTTTCCAGGTGGATATAAGTTCTGGGAAAGCATCACTGTGGTAATGTTTCGATGATGTGACGTCACCGTAAATAAATGTACACAGTCTTGAGATTGTGCAACCTTTAACATGAGGTCATCTAACACGATGATAGTATGACGCACATCTTCTGTGTACTTCTCTATATCTTCCTTTGTGGGTAAACCTTGATGCAATACAAGAGTAGGTATAGACTGTTCCATGTCGTGGAACATCTTTTGATGCTCGGAATAAGCATATATTATTTTATCCGCCGGCATTGTAAACATCTCATTAGCTTTTTCTAGTAACTGTTTTGTAAAATACGTTTTCCCGCTCTGGGTGCTACCACATATTAAAATAGTAGTTGGTGCGGAAAAAGGAAGTAGGGATTTTGTTTTCCACCACTCAGTGTCGTTCGTTTCCATGTTACGTCTTCGTCAACCTCTACGATTGTGATTTTTAAGCATGAAAAAATGCATATTTATAATAAAAAAAAACCATTTGAGCACCACCGAAAAGAAATGCTTATAGTTGTGGTAAAGTGAGCCACTGTTCGGAGGACTTCTGATGGCTACGTGTTTACCATCTAGGGCACCGCATGCATGTGGGATATTCCATCTATTATTGAACTCTTCTGCTATGAGAGACCATTCATCTGGAGTTGTTGGACACTTTATCACTTCATCTTTGAATTCCTCACAAATAGCCTTACAAACTTCGGGAATGAGACAAGCTATCGTATTCTTAGCTACTCTGAAGTTATACATGAGACTAGGGTACTTATCTCCTGAAGCGAGATGTCTGATAGTAATGGCAAGTTTGATACCTGGTTCTAGTGCTTTCCTCCAGCCTGTATCTTTCTTCTGAATCCTAGGGCCAACTCTTTGGAGTAGCTCATCGAACATTGCTGGTTCCATCCTCAAAAAGTTGAAGAAGGAATTGGTGTCTTCCATTCTGAGTTCTCGAAGAAGTCTGTCATAATGTCCAAATTGGAGCCTCCTATCTGCAGATAGCCATGGGCGTACCCAGCATCTTTTTGGCCTTCTTCTGCGCCTTTGTCTCCCAATGATCTCTGCAATTTCCATTTCAATTAACATTTGCTCTTGTTGAAGGAAAGCCACATGCATCAGTTCAGCATCAACGTCCATGTTTAAAGCTTCGAAAGAGAGTGAAAAAAATGTTCCACACCCCAGATATATACGAAAGAAGTGAAAAAAAATGTTCGAAACCCAAGATATATATAGATCATCGCCCAAGTCGTAATAGAAGCGGACTGCAAGCGTGACATGATCGGCATCACCGTAGTGATGTCGTCGTGCAGTCTTATAGGTCTGTGTAGCATCGTAGTATGATCTTGAATGTCGTAGTGACAACGTAGTGTAAACGCAGTAAACGCGGCCGCTGGTCGGCAACGGTCTGCGTAACATCGTAGTAGAAGCGTATCAGCAGCGTGTTGGACGTGGGGGCATCGTAGTATAGTCGTAATGATGGCCATAATTTGCCAAATTCCTCGATTTAGACGCCGATCGACCCCGATCCGTCTCGATTCAAAACTTTTTCAGATCGTGGCTTGATCGGGATGATCGTCCTAAAGTCGTAGCTCTGTGTGAACGAGGGGTTACTCATCTACTGTAAGATGTATGCGTCGTAATCGCGAAAATTATGTATAGGCCTAATAGTAGTGCTACCCTCAACATCTTTGTGTACCCTCGTCTCGAGCCTCGTGCTTGAAAATATGCGGGGTTCACAATCTGCTAATCAGTCTTTTAGAGTTTGACCAATAAAAATTACGTTTACATCATCAAGCATCCCTATCGTAAGGTGTAAATGGATATGTGACATCACTTATACCCGCATCGTGATTCTCAGCGGTGACAGAGTTAGTTGTAAAAAATACCTTGGTTGCCCCCAGAGACCGACTGTCTAAAAACTTTTTTTTAACCCCCAGGAAGAATTTTTTTTATGTATTCTCGACGATAAATTAAAAAAAATTAACATTGAAATTTTCTGAGAATTTTTTTTGTTACCCACCTACTGATCTATTATTTTTATCTTAAATCGGGAGAGGTACATGTATAAGCAAATATTATTTTTTAAAAAGAAAGTGAGGGTAATGTAGCAGCAGCATCTCACATGCCACCATCCTTGGAGGTATCATTCCCAAGGTAATTATTTTTAGTTCACTGTGTGACTTTTTTGTTTCATTCTCTACTCATATAGTAGTGTGATATTGCTTTATATAAACACCCCTGTCAAGGCTTGAAATGTAATAATCTCGTAAAATACTAATTATATTTAGGATCATAATGATGAAAAGAGAATAAATATGAATTCAAATTGATTAATGTAACTTATGATAAAATAACCTTCGACAAAACATGTATTATTTTTATTATATTGAAATTTTAATCCTTTTGTAATTAAACACATAGGTAATTTTGTCTTTAAAATGAATTTTTCTATTATCAATATTGTTACGTTCGGTTAAACGTGTTTACAAAACTTAGGAAAACATTTTCTTAATTTTTTTATAAATCAAGTGTTGACAAAGGTGTACTATGTGAGCAATTTTAGATGGATTAATAACTCCCGAGTACAGTAGAGATGTTTTTGGTCAGTTGAAAAAATAGTTAAACTAATAATAAATTATACACTGTATTTCACATCTACTAACATAAATTATGTCAGTGAATATTGTTTTAATAAATATCCTAATATCATGTAAAGATTATATCTATTTCTTCTTATCATAATAATTAACACTTTTAATTTTGTTTGTTGTTTCAGTTATTCCCCAGCAATGGATTCAAATTGGCCACTAAAAATTGCTGAGGAACCCTTAACGTTCAAAAATGTAGAGGATTCCATCCTCACCACTTTTCGGTAATATAATTGTATTTATTCTTTGTCCATTATTATGTTTAATTATAGAATAAAAGAAAAATATATAAATAAAAAAACATAAAAATATTATAATATCATTTTACCTTAATACCATACATATCAACATAATCTCTCATGTTAAATTAAATACCAATATAAAAAGTGTACATAGTTAATCTTTTTATGCAACATGTCATGTTTTATCCCTGTTTCTCTGGGGGGGGGGGGGGGGGGGGGGGGGGGTTGTAGCAGAAAAGATCCTGAAAAGTACAAAATGCTCGAGAAACGAATAAAAGCCATTGGAGGTTCAAAACTACGAGGAGCAATTTGAATTGTTAAAAACCTTAAGTAAACGAGTGAGCGAGGATATAGAACAAATGTCAATAGTGGTGAACTATTTGGAGGATCAGTTAGTCCGGGTGCCACCTAAGACAAGAGTAAAATTCACGACTTTGTGAATCAGTTGTTATCCATGACAGTGCATATACACCCTAAGATTTTAAGACCTTTAAATTCTAATTATGTAATCCAATAGACACCAGAAAAAAGTACCTATAGTTCGACAAATGAACGAGGAAGCCACTGGAGGTTCAAAACTACGAGGAGCAATTTGAATTGTTGAAAACCTTAAGTAAACGAGTGAGCGAGGATATAGAACAAATGTCAATAGTGGTGAACTATTTGGAGGATCAGTTAGTCCGGGTGCCACCTAAGAAAAGAGTAAAATTCACGACTTTGTGATTCATTTGCTATTCTTAAATTAGATTAATGCGTAGACTGTTGCTAAGCATGTTTATGTTCCTAAATCAAACCAATACATAGACTGTTGCCAAGCATAGAATGACTTCAAATGTTCCTAAATTAAACCAATACATGGACTGTTGCCAAGCATAGAATGACTTCAAATGTTCCTAAATTACACCAATACATATACTGTTGCTAAGCATATGATAACTTCAAATGTTCGCAAATTTGACTTGTTATGCATACAATATTGCATTGTTCAGATGTTTTTTACATTTTCGTGACGTCAGTGACTGTATACTCCCTCTTGACTGCATACTACACCTTGACTGTAAACTCACCCCTTGACTGTAGACTCACCCCTTGACCTTTATGGGAAAAACCCATGACGTCATCTTGACTGTATACTGACTGTTCTCTGTCCCCCTTACTACTCACATCTTTCTTTTACTATTATTGTTTTTAATTAAAAAGGAAAGCAAGTTATTTTGTACAAATTTTTGTAAAGAAGAAGCAAAACTATTTCAAATAACTAATTCTGTTTTATAAATTTTTATCATCATTGTTACAGACAGAAGAATCCCAGAAAATTTGACGCACTGGAGAAAAAATGTAGCACTGTGAGTTACAAAGAAGAGAAACCTGTATTAAATGAGGAATTACAGGCCTTGATGATGTTGATCGAGTGTATGCAGAAAGATTTAACATAAACAGCAGTCTTGGTCAACTTCATCTCAGACTTTATTAAAAAGCACTGTAAGCGGAGAGTTGTTTTCGAAACTTTGTGAAAAGCACACAACAGATTACCAGGCGTAAATTTTTGCAAGATCATAAAAAGCACTTTCAGTTTTTATTATGACCCCTTTGTACAAACATCAAAATAAAGTACAATGTAATGTCATATATATACTCATGGACAAAAGAAACGTTACATGAGAAAAATATGCATTTTAATAAATTTACTGCAATAAAATATAATTCAAACCAATATTATTATTATTAAAATATACCTTCACATACAGGTAAAGAAATTTATCTTAAATTCATTCAACCGTTACTTTATTTCCATGGAAGTCTAAATCACTATAAATTTCGTCTTTTTTTCCAACCCTTCAATACGTCTTGTTACCAGTAGAAAGAAAAACATCGAATTTCCATTTTTGGAATTGTTTAGTCAAAGCAATAACATGCCCCGTCTTGATAATGCTAACAGAGAAAGGGCTATTGGTGTGCTCCAGCTTGGAACTACACAAACAGAAGTTGCTCGACGTTTTGGGGTAGCAAGGATAACCATTTCAAGGTTATGGCAGAGATTTCAAACGACTAACTCAACTTCAGATCGACCAAGATCCGGTAGACCACGTGTTACAACACCTAGACAGGACAGACTAATCCGATTACGTCATCTGCGCAATCGCACCGAGAATCCTCGGATCACTGCTGCAAGTATCCCTGGCCTACGTCGTATCAGTCGGAGAACGATCCAAAGACGTTTAGCTAATGCTGGACTTCGTGCTAGGAGGCCATACCGGGGGCCAATGTTAACCCGTTGTCACTGTCAGCGCCGATTGGAATGGGCACAACGACATCTGCGATGGAGATTGGCAACGGGTGTTGTTCTCTGATGAATCCCGTTTCTTGCTCCGTAGAGTGGACGGTAGAACCAGAGTCTATCGTAGCAGGGCTCGACATTAACGCTTGTCCGCTACCAGACGAAAAAAAAATCGGACAAGTGAATGTTGATGGGCACTTGTCCGACTGGACAAGTGCTTTTTTTATGAAAAGAAGTTTCCAAATAATAAAAAGAACGATCGGTGAAATATTTCGGAAGTCCAATGCAATGCACAATCGGAACTCCTCAAATGTTTTCTATCCTAATCGCTGTGTAACAAGCTCAATCGGGATCGGTGTTCACTACGGAAGCCTGTTGGTGCCACGTAGAGAAATATTTTATCTGGCGGCCGCCAAATATTTATCTGGCGGCCGCCAGAAAATTATATGGCGGCCGCCAGATATGATATGGCGGCCGCCATATAATTATCTGGCGGCCGCCATATAATTTTCTGGCGGCCGCCAGATAAATATATGGCGGCCGCCAGATAACACCTTGCTTCCTGATGCGCGCGCATGTTTTAACGTGAGATTTTAGGAAGGGGTGGATACACCGAAGCTAGCTTGGAGTACGCTGTAGTTTCATTGCAAAACCAACCACCTTCAAAAAGTAAGTAATTTTATTGTAGTGTGATGACTTCCTTTTTCATTATCTAGTTATATTATAATTTTTGAAAGTATGATACCAAATATCAATAACAGAGCTAAAGTTTTGAAATACTGGTGGCGTGGAATGTAGATTAGACTTTTTTTAAAATCTAGAATGAATTAGATGTTGCTTTCTGCTTTGTATCTAATTGTTAAACATTGTACTTCAGGGTTTTTAAACTGAAAAATATATTTTAACAATATAAAACATTAACTTAAAAGGACTGTTTTCTAACCTGTATAAGTATAAGCAACATACTGTCTTCTGTATATTTTAGTTTTGGTATAAAAGTTTAAATAACACATATTACAGTCAAGCCTGCTATTATAGTAAATGATAACATTGACAAAATTAAGTGATGACCTATGTAGATTTGTGCAAAGTTGGTACATTTTCTACCGATGCAACGTTTAAAGTTTTTTTTGGTAAAGATTCGGGATACTTTTTGGTTGAGAGATATAGCGGAGGTAAATGATCTGCAACGTCAAAGAATCGTGCTTATTTGACATAAACATCGGATTTTACTGCTGGTTATTTGGTGTGTGTTTTTTTTTTGGGGGGGTGAACGCTTACATAGCTTTATAAAGGCTTTTAATGATTATACTCAAATTTACCAGTGTGAGGTAAGGAGAGGTTTAGAAATCGACTCCGTTGTTTCAACCATAAACAAAGTGGCCAGCTCTTGTAATACAATTCAACAAAAACAAACAACACCTTTTTAATTCAAAATTTGAAGCTAAATTGCTCTTGTGGGTGAGTCGCCGATAACAGATTGAATATAAAAGGAAAGGGTCATACAGTGACTGCGTAGTTCACCAGACAGATCGATGTATTATGTCTCGGATGAACTTTAATTAATTATATCTGTAACTAACGGACCCCTCCTCACTTTCTGTATGTAGTATGCAACACGTCGATGATGACCACATATTTTACTTATAAACAAACATATCTCAATAGATTATTTTTTTTTAATTGTAATAAAAAAAACAACAGCTGTTGTTTCTAACTTTTAAAAGAAATTGTTAAAAATGAGTATGAATGCCATGGACATTTACATATACAACATATGCATGCAGAATCATGAAGTGTTCTGTTTCTTGTGTTCAATTCTTAATTCAAAGTTTTGGGATTAGTGATGTTTTTATGATTTTAAAACATTATTTTTTATTTGTTTGAAAAATATTCTTTTTAAACCTGTTGCAACAAGAAAGAACTTATTGTTAGAAATATCAAAATGGAATGATGCATGAAATTGCGGATCATAATGATAGGGAAAAAACTTCAGGTCACTTAATTGGCCTCGACTCCCCTTCGGCAACTACCCTCGGATCCTTCCACCCCCCCCCCCCCCCCTTCACGAGATTTTGTTTTGATTTCACACGTGATTAGATATGCCGATTTCAGATACAAATTGCATGATAAATCCCTCCTTGCAGTAGTGATTAATAATTTTCTCTTTCCCTGTTAATTTACTGCCATCAGTTTCTGTATACCATTAGCGCTAAACAGTTATGTTTGGATAATGTGGATAATGAAAACAGACAATATTCCTTTGATCACATGCACAAATCTGCAGTAATTTTGTCAATGGCAATTTTTTTCTTCTTCTGTTAATCATTATTAATGTTTAGGGCTAAAATGCGTACTCTCTCTCTCTCTCTCATGTTAAAAACCTGCAAAATATTTGCAAAAATCAAGTTTCGATCATTTTAGTAATATCGTAGTCTTTTCGGACAGCCAGTTTTACAGAGTTACATGTATATATAGCTTGCAATACATTCAAGGTGATCCATAAGTTAGTTTGATTTAAAGTATCCGAAATTACCAAGAGAACTTTTGAAAAATGTTTTATCAAAGCAGTAATCAATTAATAGAGACTGCAACAAGATCTATGTGGAAAACTAATTATATGCACTAAATGCATAAGATATATCTGTTATGCATTCAGATTCATAGAATTTGGGGCTAATATGGATCGGAGACCTCAGTCATGATCTTTTGCACCATTTCAGGGTCAGGAAACCTAGACAAAAAATAAAATTATGATTACTTAGTAATCGAGTATTTTATTTCAATAAGCCAATTTATCGTTCGTGACGAGATCTAAGTTATGTGCCTATGGTTATCAGATTGTCAATTTTTTAATGAACAGTATATAAGTAAATTAACTTTCCACTAATGCTCATTCCGCTGTTCACATAACTAGTAATTAGTTATAATTGTAATCTCTTATGTCAAAATTTAGAATAAAGAATTAGTGTTGACATACATATACTAGACAGTGATTAAAAGTATTTCAATGGACCAGGGTTTCCTTTATGGAGACTGCCACTAAGTAACATTTTTTTTTAAACTGAAAAGCAGTTTTAGAGAATATCGCTGATCTGCGCTGTTTTTGTAAATTACTTGTTTATTACATTGTAACGTGTATTTACAGGATCACCAATGTCCCTTCGGAGGTTTTTATTGGAGAGAGGTATTGACGAAGATATCGTGAGGAAAATGGAAGAAGAAAAGGTACAATCTGTTTGTATTGAAAATATCAAAATAAATGCATGTACAAATTAAATAAAAGTTTAACTTTTCGAAATGATCAATTATCACGATGACCGGAAGGCATTTAATGAATATAAAAGACATAATTTCTAAGGTACGATCTGCCAATAGTAAACCAAAAACGATCGATTACACCATGTACGTACATGTATATGCATAACTTTCATTTAAATTACAGATTGATTAGTGATAACGATCTCGAAAAATATCTTCAATGCAAAGGAGACCGTATTGCTGTGAAGGTGTTTGCAAGTGAACAAAAAAAATAAAGATACTGATAATGAAAGGAAATTGGCACTTATTGACAGCTTACGTAAGCGTATGGGAGTACCAAACATGTCAGACACAGATGATGAAGAAACGACAATCGGGAAAAAACGTCCATACTCATTTTCAAGAAAATTCAAGAAAAGGAAGCAAGCAGAAATCGCATCCAAACCGGACAGGGCGATAGTGGTTGGGTTTGCCATTTTTGACTCAAGTGCCAAGGCATACCGTCAAATTCGTGCACCGTTAGGTGGAGGCACTCGTTATGCACGCGTGAATAAAAACACACGAAAAAATGAGTTGATAAAAATTATCTGTCCCCTATTTTTTCCGGATGGAAAAAATTGCCATGGCAATATCAACGATTACTCGTTTGACATATCGACGGATGTCCATGGCACACAGTTAATGCAGAACGAATCTATCGAAGAGATTACAAGACGTCTTGGATTAAAACATTTCAGATGTTACTTAATGGCAAAATGCCAGGCAGAGGATTTTCCAGACGACGAGAATAATCAAACAGAAGTAACATGTTCCAGTTATGACAAGGGCTTTCAAATTGGTTCCTTTACAAAAACAGTAACAAAAAAACGAAACGAGATTGTCAAAAGAAATGATATTAAAGATGCACAAATTTCAAAGAGACAGACAGAAGAAAGTTCCGATACTGAAGAGAGCCTTCCGGATCTGATCCATGGCAAGGGTTTTAGTTTAAGCGAAAGTCTGGAAAACGTCAGCGAAAATCAAATTACACCAAAATTTCCTGAGGGTCTGGAAAAAATGCCATGTAATGAAAGTAAGAAAGGTACTCTTTGTTCAAAAATCGATTTAGTAAAGAAGACTGCCATGACACAAAGTGCTAGTTTCAGTGGATTTATGGACAAAGATAATAACGAAAGAAACAACGACAATGTTATTGTGGAATACCTTCCTGATCTGTCTTCTTTGACTGGCTCTAGTTCGGTCGATGCAAGTGGGACTGCTTTCTTGAGAGGAGCGTCGATTGATTACGAATCAGACAGTTCGAGTGTGATTCAGTTTGGTCAAATTTCAGCAGATAGTATCGAACTAGACGAAACCCTACCACTGGTGTGTAAAATTACGGTTCACAGAGGGCGAGTGGCTCGAGATTTGATAGATTTCTTCTCGCAGGAAAATATTCCGTCGCATAGTTCGACAGTCTTCGAAATAAACATGCTGAAAGAAGATGGTACACCAGAGGCCGCTGAAGATAACGGAGGGGTGATGCGGGATTCTCTTACTGAATTTTGGGACACTTTTTATTTGCAATACACAGAGGGAAATACGTACAAAGTACCCGTACTAAGGCACGATATGACAGATGTACAGTGGAAGTCAGTTGCATCCGTAATCAGAATGGGTTTCTATCAGGAGAAAGTATTTCCAATAAAACTCGCCCCGTCTTTCATGCAGCAGCAAGCAATTTTCGGTGCTTGCACTGAGTCGGATCTAATTGATTCCTTTCTCAAATATGTTTCAGCGATGGACAGAAGTGTGATCGAGAGTGCCCTTAAAGAATTTGAAACTGTTGACAAGGATGAAATATATGATGCATTGGAACAATACGATGTGAAGAAAGCCATCAATGCGGAAAATATAGAGCGTATCGTAAGAGAAGTTGCACATAAAGAATTGGTACAAAAACCAATGTTTATAGCAGACTGTTTTACAAGGTTCTGAATGCAACCATACTTGTTCAAGAAGACATGTCAGTTTTGTACTCAACGCTGGAACCAACACCAAAGAAAGTACTCAATTCCATAAAGTTCCCAGAGCAAATGTCCTCAGAAGAGAAAACTCTCAGTCAATACTTGAAGAAACTTGTACGCGAAATGGATGATCCCCAAAACTTGCAGCTCTTCTTAAGGTTCTGTACAGGGTCAGACATAATGACAAAAAATGATATCCAGATACGTTTCACATCCAGCAATGTATCCAGTAATGTGCGTTGTCCATCGTCTCACACATGCGGATGCGTTCTAGAAATTCCTCGAAGCTATTCCCAGGATCCATACGTCTTATTCAAATCTGATTTTTTGTCACTTCTAAGGAACAGATACTGGCAAATGGACTTTGTCTAATCAGAAAGTCTTTCCGTAACATCATAAGAATAATCAAAATAATTCAAACAAAATGTTCAAGGTGTTTTAAGCAAAATTTAAAGAAGTCAGCAACGTTATTGTTATAAGAATTTCGTTTTAAGCATACATGTTTTTATACTTATCGTTTTTATAGATACGTCTTTGTTTAATGACTTTGATGTTTAATACAAAATATGTGTTACTAGTTTTAGTATTTGATGTTTCTTAAGCAAATAATTAGTATTTGATCTAAAGATATCGAGTTGATTGACAACAAGCTTAAAACAATGATTTTATCTTTTTTATTTGAGTCTGATAGTGTCTTTTTAAATATAAATATGTTGTTTCGCTGTGTTTGTTTCACATATCTACACTTCGATGCATAATTGGTTTAGATGTCAGGTTGTTTTAATTGGGGTTTTTTTTGTCAAAGGAAATGACACAGGACCGTCCATATTGCATACGCTGTATTGACAACTTTGGAGAGTGACCTTCTTTTGGAAGTTGTGTACTTGTTTTCTCACATACCAACTAATTGTTGATGCATTCTTTATAAAAATTTGTTGATTAAGTAATAAATAGTTCTCATTTGCATATTGTTTTTAATCAGAAGAATCTGAAACATGCATAAACATATAGTCTTCAAAAGTAGACATGTTAAGACAAAAGTTCTAACTTCTCTCCTTACATGTTGGGATGTAAATCATTTAGGACTGAGGTCCTTAGTTTTTCATACAATTTAAGTCCTTCACGCGCTGTTGTTGGTGGTGATAAATTGTTCTCCGTCATATATATTAGCAGCAGCTCAAACATTTCTGGATCACATGTAGATCTTCCTCTAAAAACACACTCTGACATGCAAATATTAACATCTCTCTGGTCAACAGTCTTCCAGAAATTCTTTGTGTGAAATATTTCTGGCATTGAGAACATAACAGTAGGTCGTCCATGTGGTACATTTTCGTTTTTGCTTGGACGAATTCTATGGGAATTCCAAATTGCTCTAACTGCATCCAATTCTCTCTGAAATGAATTTTTTGGGAAATAAGAAGGCTGATAATATAGTTGCTAATTCTTGTGAATTTCACCATCAAACACAAATCGTTCTCTTAAAATGATAAACGGAAAATCAGTTTATCCTTTAATTTGATATAAATATGCATTAAAGCAACCTTAAATATTAAATATTATTTCTATGGTTATCAATTATCACTACAAATTATTATTATTTTTATTATTTATCTATCAATTCAAGTTCACATATCAAATAGGATGGTTATCGAGTTGAAGTGATTACAGTTCGACGCATTGATGGTTGGATTTTTTAATAAATAACAAGTACATGTATATAGGGTAGCTGATTTCCAGGAAGAGAGGATACATGTTTGACAATTTTACAACTACTGTCGATCTGTCAACTCGACAACTAGCATCTTTTGACTGGAAATGTCCATTGTCAACGTGTCACCAATCCGGCGACCTGCTGACCTACTTGTCTATAAACTAACTTTCTTCTTCTTTTAAGAGTCATAATCGTTTAATATAAAAGATTAAGATCTCGTCATGATAAAATCCGTTATGAAAAAACAAATAATTTTGATGAAGAATTAATTTGGTATGATTTTATCTGCTCTATCAGACAAACTACTATTCAATTGAAATTATTCGTGTCGATAGCCATTTTAGTGCTATATATATATATATATATATATATATATATATATATAATCCAGTGTCTTTGTCTGTGATAACACTACGTATCGATTTTGTACTATATAACTCATAATACAAATGACGCCAAATCGAGGCGCCAGCGGGGTTTGTTTATTTATATTTAAATATTTAATCGTACGATGGCTGAAATTATATGAATATAAGTAATAACGAATCATTTTTTGAATATTATGAGGTGATAATTTCGGTCGGGGCGTGATCAAATCTATCATAAAGCCCTTCGGGCTTTATTGAATTTGATCACGCCACGACCAAAATTATCACCTCATAATACTCAAAGAATGATTCCTTATTCCTTATAGAGAGAGAGAGAGAGAGAGAGAGAGAGAGAGAGAGAGAGAGAGTATTCAATTAAAGCTCAACTCCAGTATTTATTTTCTCACTAACCTGTACTAAAGCTGTGAAACAAAACTGTATCAGACTTATATCGACAGCACTACCAGTGAAGTCAGCACGATTCTTTAATGATCCCAGGGTATCCATCCAAAACTGAGAGCACTCCTTTCTAAGTGTACACCAGAAACTTTCTATTCTTTGATTATGCATGCTTGCGCCGTATAGAAAGCTCTCTTCTCCTGACAACAACGACTGCATTCGCGCTATATGCCCATTCTCAGTTCCCATGTCTCCCCTTACCATTTGAGGACACCCAAGTAATTCTGTAACCGTTTCCATATAGTATCCCGCGATTACACGTGGATTGCTGCTTGTATGGTACACATTTAACCACATAATTTGCCTCGAAAATCCATCAATACAACCACTGATACATAATCCGTATGGTTTTAATTTGTCGTAAGAATCCACGTGCCACAAATAATTTGGACCTTTGGCAAAATACTGTCTTCTTCTCAAACGGCCCTTCCTTCTAACTTCAATGCCCATGGGATCCAGAATTTGCATTAAACTATAAACCACATTCCTCGGAACTGTCATACCTTCTTTGAGACACTTTTGATGCATCCATCTGTATCCATGCATGCAACCAGATCCACGAAGTTGTGTGTAAATAAAAATGGCGACATCAATGATATCAGTGTAATTTTTGCGACGAAAAAGATTTTGTCGACATAACACTCGTTTTAGAGTTCTTAAACTAATAATAATTCGATGATTAACTGCCAGAGAACACAAAATTTCTTTGTGGGTAAACCCCATATGAAAATAAAAAGCAACGGCTGTGTCAACGTCCATCTTCTTACACTCTCCTTTTGCAAAATAATTTATGTGGCGGCCGCCAGATAAATTATGTGGCGGCCGCCAGATAAATAAGTGGCGGCCGCCAGAAAATTATCTCGCGGCCGCCAGATAAAATATTTTTCCTACGTGGCACCAACAGGCTTCCGTAGTTCACCTATTG